>JARQOD010002847.1:0-72259 GCA_033576555.1 Oophaga sylvatica | reverse complement strand
AGTCCATTCAAACAATTCTCTTTGAGGGCCGGGGCCTCTCGTAAAGGTAGCTTTGTCAAGCCGTGCAAACATAGACCTTCGAGGGGGAAATACAAAAGAACATTGTCTTGTTATGTTTTGAGGCCTTCCACTCCTATTGTGTTGGGATTCCCTTGGTTAACTAAACATAACCCTTATTAATTTGGCAATCCAAAGATAACCCAGTGGGGTAATTTTTGCAATAGAAACTGCATAACACGGTCACGGGGCGGTCGTGCCTAAAACCTTTCCCTCCTTTTCTGGGGGACTTTGAGGATGTGTTTTCAGGGGAAGGGTGTCAAAATTTACCTCCCCCCACGCGCGTAGACTGTGCTAAAAAATTGCTCCAGCTAAGTTCCCAAATCTGGGTTATAAACCTTCGGCCTAGGGGCAACTTTTAGGTTTATTTTTCGGAAAGTCGGGCCAAGGGGCATATTGCCCTCATCCCCCCCCAATGGCCGGGGGGTTTTTTTTGGGTAAGAAAAAAGATGGGGCCTCCCCCTTTTCCCTGGATTTCCGTGAGTTTAAAATTCGGATTTGCCAGATCCGTCCGCCCCCACTTTCTGATCTCTAATAAATTTGGGGTTGGCGAAAAAAATGGTTTTTAAGTTATCTCAGGGGGGTTAATCTTTTTGGGGAAAAGGGGGGATGGGAAGGGGCGTTTAACACCGGGGGGAATTATAGAACCTTGTTGCCTTTGGTCTGACTACTCCCCCCGGGGGGTTTTTTAAACATTTTTTAATGACATTTTCGCCCCTATGGGACATTTGTTGCTTTTTATCTAATACTTTAAAATTTACTCGCCGGAACTTGTGTCCTCGGGACGTAAACAGGTTTGCAATCTTCGAGACAATAAACGTACGCCAAAGGGGAGAAGTGTTTTTGCCGTACAAAAATTCAGCTTTTGGATTCCTGGTCGTTTCCCGTTTCCCTAGGGACCCTGGGAAGTGAAGCTTCTTGAATGGGATGGGCAGAGGATCTTAAAAACACTGCCGTTTCCCCGGGGGTTGCTAACTACTACCAAAATTTATTCTTAAATTTTTTATTCCCCTTGTCAAAAACCTCCATGACATGACAAAAAAAAGGGGCGTTTTTTTAGGTGGTCTGACAAAGCTTGTCAAGCATTTCCCCTTGAAAAAAAAATTTTTCTTCAGCACCCTACTCATCCAACCTGATGCATCACAACCGTTCATTGTGGAGGTAGACGCATCTGACGTAGGAGTGGGTGCGGTATTATCTCAAGGTCCGTCCCCTGGTAAATGGCATCCGTGCGCTTTCTTCTCTAAAAAATTGTCGAGAGGAATTATGATGTCGGCAATAGGGAACTCTTGGCCATTAAGTTGGCTTTTGAAGAGTGGCGTCACTTTTTGGAGGGGGCAGTCCACCCGGTCACCGTCATTACTGATCACAAGAACCTGCTGTATTTAGAGTCTGCAAAACGTCTGAATTCCAGACAAGCTAGATGGTCGTTGTTTTTTACCAGGTTTAATTTTGTCGTCACATATCGTCCTGGGTCAAAAAATGTAAAGGCTGATGCCTTATCTCGTAGTTTCCCGGGGCCGGGAAGACGGATGACCCGGTTCCTATTCTTCAGGAGGGAGTTGTGGTGTCGGCTGTATGCTCTGAGCTTGAGGAGGAGATATTGGAGGCTCAGGGGAACGCCCCTGTAGGACCTCCAGGGAAACTGTTTGTTCCAGATCAGTTAAGACAAAAGGTTATCGAGGCACATCATAATTCTGCTTTGGCAGGACACCCAGGGAGTAAAGCAACTGTAGATCTCCTTTCTCGCCGGTTTTGGTGGCCTAACTTAAATAAAGAGTTTAACTTTTGTCGCGTCCTGTGGGGTATGTGCGCGCTCTAAGACCCCACATACCCGTCCGTCTGGGGCCCTTTTACCGTTGAAAATCCAGGAGCGTCCATGGACCCATTTGCTAATGGACTTCATTACGGACCTCCCTCCGTCTTCAGGTAAAACTGTCATACTAGTTGTAGTTGACAGGTTCAGCAAAATGGCACATTTTATTGCTCTTCCTGCTCTTCCTAATGCTAAAACTCTGGCGCAGGTGTTCATTGGGAGATTGTGAGACTTCACGGGTTGCCTTCCGATGTGGTGTCGGATCGGGGGTCTCAGTTTGTGTCCAAATTCTGGAAGGCATTTTGTTCTCGTCGGGGGATGCAGTTGTCATTTTCTTCGGCTTTTCATCCGCAGACTAATGGTCAGACAGAGCGTCTGAATCAGAGCTTAGAGACATATCTTCGGTGTTTTGTCTCAGAGAACCAAGAGGACTGGTCTTCTTTCTTGCCTCTGGCAGAGTTCGCTCTTAACAATAGGCGGAGCGAGTCCACTGGTAAGTCCCCGTTTTTTGGGGCATATGGTTTTCACCCCCAGTTTTGTACTTTCAATGGGGGGGGCTCTTCTGGGGTTCCTGAGGAGGAACGATTTTCGTTGTCACTTGCTTCAGTGTGGAGAGGAGTGCTTAATAATCTGAGCACTATGGGGAACCGATACAAACGTATGGCTGATAGGAGGAGAGTGTCTGGTCCGGACCTAAGTGTGAACGATCTGGTATGGTTGTCTACCAAGAATATAAAACTTAAGGTTCCCTCCTGGAAACTCGGTCCCAGATTCATCGGGCCATACAGGATCAGTTCAATAATTAATCCGGTGGCTTTCCGTCTTGACCTCCCTCCTACGTTTAAAATCCACAATGTGTTCCACAAATCATTGCTTAAGAGGTACGTGGCACCAGTTATACCGTCACCTCTACCTCCTCCTCCTGTGGTGGTCAATGGTAATTTGGAGTTTCAGGTATCGAAGATCATTGACTCACGTCTGAATCGCCGGTCCCTTCAGTACCTTGTTCATTGGAGGGGGTATGGTCCTGAGGAGAGGATGTGGGTTTCTGCGTCGGATATTAACGCAGACCGATTGGTTCGGGCCTTCCACACTACTCACCCAGATAGACAAGGCCCTGAGGGTCCAGAGGCCCCTCGTAGAAGGGGGGGTACTGTCACGGGTGTGTCGCGGCGAAGATCGTCGCAATTTCACACCCTGACTTCGCACAGCTGAGTTTCTGGTGCTGGGTGTTTTTCGGCACTGAGGGAGTTAATTCTTTCTCTCTCGGTGCTGGACTGACCAGCCTCGCCCAGCTGCGATTGATGTTTTGTTAATTAGCTTCCTTCTTATACCTGCTGGTCTGCTGGGGAAGTTGTCGGTGAAAGCATTCATTCAGACCAGCAGAGCGGATCGTTTCTGAGAAGACAAGCTAAGAGTGCCTGTTGTGGTTTATCCTCTCCTCGCTTATTGTTTATCTCCTTAACCTTTTGTGTTTCTCTGTAGTGGAAGTTTTGTATGCATGGCAGTGTTTTCTTTACCCCTTGTCTGTTTCGTTTATCTTAGACTGTGTGTAAGCTGTGACCTGCCCATTCCCTGTGGTGGTAATCAGGGTCCTTCTCAGGACTAGATTACAGTGGTCAGGGATCTACAGGAGACAAAGTTACGCTGGCGACCTGGACCTCTGTACCATTAACAGTACCTCCAGGTAGAGGGACTAGTCAGGACCCCAGTTCAGGGTCAGCATAGACCCCGGTCCACCTCTATCCTGAGACAGCGTGACACGTACACAGTATAGACCCACAATACATAGGATATTATGTCAGGTAAGACATTGCTGGCAGATACTATGTATACATGTTGATATTTTCTATTATAGGAAATATAGTATTTGTCACATTAGATATATGTTACTATCATAGAATATATCTGTTATACGTCGTGACACGATTACACAGCCTGACTTCTCGCAGCTGAGTTTTTGGTGCTTTGTATTTTTCGGCAGTGAGGGAGTTAATTCTCTCTCTCTGTGCTAGATGAGGCCCAGTCTCGCCCAGCTGCATTTAATGCTGCAGAAGTGGGACTCCTTCAAATACCTGCCAGTCTGTTAGGGAAGTTGTCGGTGAAAGCATTCCTTGCAGACAAACAGAGCGGCTTGTGGTATTTTGGAGTTTGGAGTGAAGAGTACTTTGTGTGGTTTTTTTCCCTTCCTCGCTTTATTATTTATCTCCTTACCCGTTGGTGTTCCCTCTGTTGTTGTGGTGCGAGTTTTTGTATGCAAGGTGGTTTTTTGGTTTTCCCCTTGTACTGTCTCGTTCGTCTAGTACTGTGTGTTGGTTTATATTATCCTGTCCCCTGTTGTTGTGATCGGGGTCCTTCTCAGGACTAAATTACTGAGGTTCAGGGATCCTCAGGAGATAGGGGTTACGCTGGCGGCCTGGACCTCTGTACCTTTAACAGTACCTCCAGGTAGAGGGATTAGTTAGGGCCCCAGCTTAGGGTCAGCTTAGGCCCCTGACCTCCTGTACGCAGAGACTGCGTGACAGCTCCTGAATCTACAAAAGCCTGAGCCGAAAATGTGGACATGGAGTAAATCAAGGTAACAGTCAACAGAAATTTAGTCTGAACACTACCCAAAACAACTTAGCGCAAAACATCTTCCCCGCATGGGCCAGATGGAAATAGTATGAAAAGCGTCACCACAGTAGAAGCACAACCTATTACGCTTTTGAAACTCATGACGCTGTGCCCCAGAAGTCACTCCATTACACTGCATGGGCTCAGGGGCTGGCTCGCAAGGCAACACAATCTCACGCATACTTCTGCGCTCACGCAAACATCTGTCAATTTGAATAGCTAATGACATAGAGTCATTGAGACCAGAGGGAACAGGAGAGCTGCCAGAGCATCATCATTCCATTTAGTAAGGACTGCCCACTTTCGGAATTTCTGACAGTACAGCTCAGCGGCTTCATGACCCTGATTCAATGCCAACAAGGTTTTTTCAACTTGATCAGTAACATTAGGTTCATCGTACAATAACCCCAGAGCCTGAAAAAACACAACATCATTCAAAACAGGATCCCCAGGTGTCAGGGAAAAGGCCCAATCCTGAGGGTCGCCGCGCAACAGGGAGATGACAATTTGAACCTGCTGTGCTGTGCTCCCTGAGGACATAGGCTTCAAGGCAAAAAACAACTTACAGTTATTTTTAAAATTCAAAAATTAAGACCGATCCCCCAAAAATAAATCTGGCATTGGGATCCTAGGTTCCACAACCGGCAACCCAGCGAGATAGGTAGCAATACTCCGAACTTCAGCGGCGAGCCGCTCAACACGACCAGACAACTACACAATCTCCATTCAGGAGAAAAAATTCCTCCTCAGCCCCCAGAGAAAAAGAGGGAAAAATGTAACAAACAGAAAAAAAAAAAAAAATTCTGACAACTCTGACAACCTTTTTTTTTTCTTTACTATTTTTCACTTCTGTTGAGTACCATAGAATTTTCAATAGGTCCGGTGATTCTGTTATGATTGTGGTAGCTGAAGAGGGCAGGAGCAAAAAAACACAAAGGCAGCCAAACACTAGAGAGGCTGGTATCTAATAGGTTGCAGACCCCTAAACTAACCGCACAACTAGAAGCAGCCGTGGGACGTTCCTAAGGTGCCCTAGACGCCTCGTCACAGCCGGAGAGATTAGCTACCCCTGTAGATGGAAAGAGGAAAGCTATCTGCCCCGGAGTAGAGCCCCAAAGTATTAGGAAGCCCCCAAACATATAATGGCAGTTAGACAAGAGGAAAACACGAACACAGACAGAAAACAGAATGAGCAAACACTGGGCCCAAATCTGTCTAGATAGGATAGTACAGGAGAGAATACTGTCTGCAACCCAACAAAACCCTAGGAAAAATTCCAACACTTCTGATTCCAAAAATGCTGAGACCACACGGTCTCAACCACCTATATCAGATCTCTGGTGTGAACACGCAGCTACCCAGCAGTAAAATATCACAGTAACTGAGCACAAGTGCAAATACAAGAAGAGAACTGAGACCAGCACAAGCCCCCAAAGGGGACCTGGCTGAACTGCAAAGCAAGGTAGCAAAAACAAGGGAAATCAAACCACAGAGAAAAAAAACAGAAAGTAACTTATCTGAATGCAAGCAGGAGACAGCAGAAAAGAAAGCTGAATTCCAACCTAGACCAGGAAGTAACAATTGATCACTGGTGAGGATCATGGGAGGCCAGCTCACTTATATCAGGCCAGTCCGTCCCCCCTGATAACCATTCATCCATTGCAGGTGGAGAACTCTTGCTGTTCAACATAGGTTCAATACCCTCAGCAACCACCAGAGGGAGCCTCAGCTCCGAAGTCATCTCCAACACGTTCATAACAACCTGCAATGCCAAACTGATCTCATTAGAGATCATGCCCTAGAAGCAGGGGCGCACAGTGATAAAACCGGCCTGTCGGCCTCGCCGACACTGAACTGATAGTTCAGTGCCGGTGGGCCCTTTAATCGCGGGCGGAATGTGGTGAGGAAGGCCTTGCGGCCTTCCATATGCAGCACAGGCGACTGTTGTGAATGAGCAGAGGCTCCCTCTGGTGGTTAAATGCAGTACTGAACCTTCCAGAGAGGAATGGCAATCTGGGGTCACGGACTGGACTGATATAAGGGAGGTTCCCTCCCATGATGGTCGCCGGTGATCAATTGTTCTGGTCTCAATTGTGGTTCCTGGTTCATTTGGAAGTTTGCTGGTGTCTTGCCTGCATCTGCAGATAAGTTATTTTCTGCTTTTCTTTTTGTGCTTGCTATTTGCATTTTTTCTGCACATTTGTGGAGGACAGCTACCGTACATAACAGTATCACTGGCCAAACTGAAAATTATATGGTACTCACAGAAGGGAAAAATAGTGTGGAAAGAAAAAAGTTGTCAGAGTTGTCAGAGATTTTTTTTTTTTTTCTGTTTGTTTTTTTCCCTCTTTTTCTCTGGGTGCTGAGGAGGATTATTTTTTTTTCTCTCTCAATGGAGTTTGCACAGTTGTCTGGCCATGTGGATCAGCTTGCCACTGAGGTTCGGAGTATTGCTACCTGTCTTGCTGGGTTGCTGGTTGTGGAACCTAGGATTCCCATGCCAGATTTGTTTTTGGGGGATCGATCTAAATTTTTGAATTTCAAAAATAACTGTAAGTTGTTTTTTGCCTTAAGGCCTAAGTCCTCAGGGAACGCTGCACAGCAAGTTCAAATTGTCATCTCCCTGCAGCGCGGCGACCCTCAGGATTGGGCTTTTTCCCTGACACCTGGGGATCCTGTTTTGAATGATATTGATGTATTTTTTTAAGGTTCTGGGGTTATTGTATGATGAACCTAATGTCACTGATCAAGCTGAAAAGATCCTGTTGGCATTAAATCAGGGTCTTGAAGACGCTGAGTTGTACTGTCAGAAATTTCAAAAGTGGGCAGTTCTGACCAAATGGAATGATCATGCTTTGGCAGCCCTTTTTCGAAAGGGTCTGTCAGAAAAAGTAAAGGACATTATGGTGGGATTCCCTGTTCCCTCTGGTCTCAATGATTCTATGTCTTTGGCCATTCAAATTGACAGATGTTTGCGTGAGCGCAGAGGTATGCGTGAGATAGTGTTGCCTTGTGAGCCAGCTCCTAAGCCCATGCCGTGTGATGGAGTGACTTCTGGGGCTCAGCGTCATGAGTTTCATAGGCGCAATGGGTTATGTTTCTACTGTGGTGACGCGTCCCATGCTATTTCCGTCTGCCCTAAGCGGGGAAGACGTTTTGCGCGCTCAGTTGTCTTGGGTAGTGTTCAGACTAAATTTTTGTTGACTGTTACCCTCATTTGCTCAATGTCCACATTTTCGGCTCAGGCTTTTGTTGATTCAGGAGCGGCTGTTAACCTGATGGATTTTGACTTTGCCAAACGTTGTGGCTTTCCCATGATACCACTGCGGAAGTCTATTCCTTTACTGGCATTGATTCTACCCCTTTGGTGGAGAATAAACCCCAATTTTCTACTCAGGTGATAATGAGGGTTGAACCAGATCATCAGGAGAGTTGCAAATTTCTGGTGTTGCATAATCTGCATGACATTATTGTACTGGGTTTCCCTTGGTTACAGACTCATAATCCTCTTTTGGATTGGAAATCTGTGTCTGTGACCAGTTGGGGTTGACAATGTGTTAATACTGACACTCCTGTTTTTTCTGCCTCTCACCAGTCTTAGGATGTCCCTGACTTTTTGACTGATTTTTCTAATGTGTTTAGTGAAAGTAAGTCTGCATCCTTACCTCCTCACAGGAGCTATGATTGCGCTATTGAGTTAGTGCCTGGTGGCAAAATTTCTAAAGGTCGCCTATTTAATTTATCTGTACCTGAACACGATGCTATGCGATCTTATATCAAGGAATCATTGGAGAAGGGTCATATCAGACCATCCTCTTCACCCTTGGGCGCCGGTTTTTTCTTTGTGGCCAAAAAGGATGGTTCTTTGAGGCCTTGTATTGATTATCGCCTCCTGAATGAGATCACTGTTAAATATCAATATCCGTTACCCTTGATTTCTGACCTATTTTCCAGAGTGAAAAGTGCTAGTTGGTTTACCAAGCTTGACCTCAGGGGGGCGTATAACCTTATTCGCATTAAGCAAGGGGACGAATGGAAGACGACGTTTAATACCCCAGAGGGGCATTTTGAGTACCTAGTGATGTCTTTTGGGCTTACTAATGCCCCTTCCGTCTTCCAATCCTTCATGAATGATATTTTCAGGGATTTTGTGGATAAATTTCTGATCGTTTATTTGGACGATATCTTGATTTCTTCCAACGACTGGGACTCTCATGTGAAACATGTTCGGACTGTATTCCAGATTTTGAGAGAGAATGCACTGTATGTGAAGGGATCAAAGTGTCTTTTTGGCGTACAGAAGGTCTCATTTCTGGGATTCATTTTGTCTCCGTCTGTTATTGAAATGGACCTGGTCAAGGTTCAGGCCATCTGTGATTGGGTTCAACCTACTTCATTGAAGGCTCTTCAGAGATTTTTGGGTTTTGCCAATTTTTATCGTAAATTTATTGGTAATTTCTCCGGTATTGTTAAACCATTGACTGATTTGACCAAAAAGGGCTCTGATGTGGTGAATTGGCCTCCTGTGGCAGTTTCTGCGTTTCAGGAACTTAAGCAGAGATTCATTTCTGCTTCTGTTCTACGGCAGCCTGATGTTTCTCTGCCGTTTCAGGTGGAGGTTGATGCCTCTGAGATTGGGGCAAGTGCCGTTTTGTCCCAAAGGGATCCAGAGACCTCTAAGACTAACCCTTGTGCCCTTTTCTCTCGAAAATTTTCTCCAACTGAACGTAATTATGACGTGGGTAATCGGGAGTTATTGGCCATGAAGTGGGCCTTTGAAGAGTGGAGACATTGGCTGGAAGGAGCCAAACATCAGGTGGTGGTCCTCACGGACCATACGAACCTGACTTATCTCGAATCTGCCAAGCGTCTTAATACTAGACAGGCCAGGTGGGCCTTGTTTTTCACACGTTTTAATTTTGTGGTTTCTTTGCGGATTCTCCTGACTTATCTGATCCTGCTGTTATTTTAAAAGAGGGTGTAGTTCTTTCCGCCATCTCGCCCAATTTCAGACTGGCTCTGGAGGGGTGTCAGGAGGATAAACCTGAGCGCTGCCCTGTTGGGAAATTGTTTGTCCCAGACCAGTGGAAGAAGAGTGTTATGTCTGAGATTCATTGTTCCGCGTTGGCTGGTCATCCTGGGATTTTTGGTACTAGAGACTTGGTGAGTCGGTCCTTTTGGTGGCCTACTTTGTCTCGTGACGTCAGGGACTTTGTGCAGTCCTGTGGGACTTGTTCTCGTTCCAAGCCTTGCTCTCGTTCTAGTGGTTTGTTAATGCCATTACCTGTACCAAAGAGGCCATGGACTCATATTTCTATGGATTCTATTTCCGACCTCCCTGTCTCTCAGAGAATGACCGTTATCTGGGTAATCTGTGATAGGTTTTCCAAAATGATACATCTTGTGCCATTACCTAAGTTGCCTTCCTCCTCCGAATTGGTGCCTTTGTTCTTTCAGCATGTGGTTCGGTTACATGGCATTCCGGAGAACATTGTGTCTGACAGAGGAGTCCAATTTGTTTCCAGATTTTGGAGGACATTTTGTTCTAAACTTGGTGTTCAGTTATCTTTCTCCTCTGCATTTCACCCTCAGACCAATGGACAAACCGAGAGAACAAACCAGACCTTGGAGACTTATTTGAGATGTTTTGTGTCTGCTGATCAAGATGACTGGGTCTCTTTTTTGCCTTTGGCTGAGTTTACTCTTAATAATAGGGCTAGCACTGCCACCTTGATGTCTCCATTTTTCTGCAATTCCGGGTTTCACCCTCGATTTTCTTCAGGACAGGCGGAGGCTTCTGTCTGTCCGGGGTTGACTCTATTGTGGAGCGCATGCAGCAGATTTGGGACCAGGTAGTGGAGAGGTTGTCTCTCTCTCTCAAGAGAAGGCCAATGGTTTGCCAACCGGCATAGGACTGATGGTCCTCGTTTTAAAGTGGGGGACTTGGTTTGGTTGTCCTCAAGAAATATCCCTATGAAGGTTGCATCTCCAAAATTTAAGCCAAGGTTCATTGGACCTTATAAGATCATGGAAATTATTAATCCGGTTTCCTTCCGTTTGCTTCTTCCAGGGACATTTAAGATCCATAACGTGTTCCACAAGTCCTTATTGCAGAGGTTTATCGAGCCAGTGGTTCCTATGGCTGCGCCTCCCGACCCTGTTTTGGTTGAGGGCAATTTGGAGTATGTGGTTGAGAAAATATTGGATTTTCGTTTTGCTAGACGGAAACTCCAGTATTTGGTTAAGTGGAGAGGTTATGGTCAGGAGGACAATTCTTGGGTGTTTGCTTTGGACATCCATGCTGGGAGACTGATCCGTGCCTATCATCGAGCTCATCCTGATCGGCCTGGTTGCGCAGGTGAGGGTTCGGTGACCCCTCCTCAAGGGGGGGTACTGTTGTGAATACTCTGGAGGCGACTTCTGAGCTGGAGCTCCCTCCGGTGTTTGCTGAGGGTAATGAACTAATTGCTGAATGGCCTTCAGCTGGCTCTGAATGGTCTGATATAAGTGACCTGAACTCCCTTCAGCCTTGCCGGTAATCAATTGTTCTTCCTGGTCTTGCTTGGAGCTCAGCTTGCATTCCTGCTCTCATTCAGATAAGTGATTTGCTGTTTTTTTTCCTCTGGTTGGATTTTCCTTGTTTGTTTGCTGCTTGCAGTGGATTTCAGCCTGGTCCCCTTTTGGGGCCTGGCGCTGCAATTCTGCTCATTTTGTATTTGCACTTTTGCTCTGTTCCTTTTTCACTTTTCATTTGCTGAATTGCTGTGTTTTACACCAGAGATCTGATTTAGGTGGTAGAGATCATGTGATCTCAGGTTTTTTTAGGGTACTGCAAGCCAATAGTTTCCAGTCTCTCTGGTGTATTGCTATTTTTGCAATTTCTCCTCAGCTACCGAAACATAACAGTTAACTTTCCTGCTTCTCAATTTGGGTGTTAGCCAGACTGGGCCTCTGACTATGGGGGTTCCTCCGGAAATAGATACGGAGATGAACAATTCCCACAACAATGTATACAGTTTTACTGTACTGATACAGTTAACTTTCCTGCTTTTCCGATTTGGGTGTTAGCCAGACTGGGCCTCTGGCTAACAGTGTTTCTACATAAATAGATACGGAGATGAACAATTCCCCCAATAATATATACAGCTGTACTGTACTGATACAGTTAACTTTCCAGCTTTTCAGAATTGGGTGTTAGCCAGACTGAGCCTCTGACTATGGGTGTTCCTCCAGAAATAGATACTGAGATGAACAATTCCCACAACAACATCTACAGCTGTATTGTACTGATACAGTTAACTTTCCTGCTTTTCCGATTTGGGTGTTAGCCAGACTGGGCCTCTGGCTAACAGTGTTTCTACTGTAACCATTTTAGGGGATTTAGCTCCGTGGTCTAGGCTCTAACAGACTGGCCCAAAACAACACATATATTGTAGTTACCAGAGCTTGGCTTCCAGGAGACTCCAGCAGGGTCTGAAGTCAGATTCAGACTGAGAGCTCCGTCTGTCTAGCTCAACCACCTACTTCTGGCTGCTTGATTAGACAGCTGAGTGCACTCAGGGTTGGGCTGCAAGCCTGTACTGGATGGTAAGTGGAGTGAACGTCGCACTGTCAACCTACCTTCACTCCTACATTCTTCATACCACCCAGCTAAGAAACCTGGGAGATATATACACCCCGTCCAGTACGCACCCCTTCACTGTCTTACATATCCCCCCCTCTTCTCCAGACCGGAGGGCTGGTTAACAACCCAAAAAGACAGTGAACTCTGGACAAGGCATCGGCATTACCCTGTAACTTCCCAGGCCTATGCTCTACTGAGAAATCGTACTTCACTAGAGAAGTCCGGCCGGGCAAGTCTGAAAACATCTGCTGATTTTTCTGCAGAAATTCCCGTACTTCTTGTTTTTGGTGTACTGACAATGTCTCACCAACTATCCCAGGAGGTATAGGTGGTTTTAACCCTTTCTCTAATTTACCCGAGCCCAACAATGACTCTCTGTCCCTCCAGGGCTTGATCAGGTTGATATGATAGACCTGGTAGGGCTTCCGTCTCCCTGGTTGATGTACTTTGTAGGTGCCCTCGCTCACTTTCTGTACTATCTCGTAGGGGCCATGCCATTTGGCCAAAAACTTACTTTCCACCGTGGCAATTAGGATCAGGACCCGATCTCCGGGGTTGAAAGTCCTAACTTTTGCTGACTGATTATATATTCTGCTTTGAGCTGCTTGGGCTCTCTGCAGGTGATACTTAACCAATGGCATAACCTTAGTGACCCTATATAGCAGGTTGTTGTTCATGGCAAAATGGGGAAATCGTTTATCAGAGCCGGGCTCTTGTGGGATCTCATTCAGAACTGTTATACTTTCCCTGGCATTTTTATGAGTGGGGTTTCGCAACTGCTCACTCCCAAAATTTCACGGGACACAGGTATGTCAGGGACATTCTGTTCCAGAAAACCACTATCCTCTTTCCCCAACATCACCTGCAATGGAAATTCATGCTTATCATTATTATCACATAAGTTCAACAAAACACTAGCATTGTGTTCCGCCCCTATGGACTGCGCAACCTCAGTAGGAGCTTCATCACACTGTCCGGTAGAACCTTTTTTTTTCCAGAGACCCCAAAACAGGGGAAAGTCACGACCCAATATGACTGGGTGCATCAGGTTCTTCAATACCCCCACTTCATACGAGACCTCCCCGAGCTTTGTGACCAAGTCCACGGAAATCACCGGGTAGACTTTGGCGTCTCCATGGATGCACCCCACGCTCAGGTGTTTATTGGGGATGAAGTCCCTATCAACCAGGCTGGCATGTACCAGAGTCACTCGACTCCCTGAGTCTAGGAGGGCTTGTACTGGGCAGCCATTTATAACCACCTGGGACACCTGTGGGCCAGTCTCCTCGGCTGGGGTGGCCACGCACACGGGTTCCGCGAGGAAAGAGAGGGACCTTCCAGCATCACAGTCCATAGGTTCCCCCACTAGTGGACAGTTGGCTGAAATATTACCCCTTTCACGGCATCTCCAACACTGTCTCAGGTCTAGTGGTTCAGACGTGGAGACCTTTTAGGCCTGGGGACTTCCGACAGGGAAGCATCAGCCATTGCCTCACACATGTCCCCTCGGGCTTGGCCCCGTCTATCAGCAGCCCCCCTCGCCCCACCAGCTGGAACTCTCTTACCGTGAGATGTCGGAGGCCGGGAACTCCGAAGTGACGACCGCTCGGACGGCTGGTCACGGAGGTAGTCTTTGGTGGCGGAGTACCTCTCAATCAGGCTGACCAGTTGATTGGCGTCTTTGGGGTCTCCCTGTCTGACCCAGAGCTGCACCTCAGGAGGAAGGGCCCAGATGTACCGGTCCACCACTAACTTCTCGACCATTTGGGCAGGGGTGCTGACGTCGGGCTCCAGCCACTTCTTTACTAGAGAAATCAGGCCATACATTTGTGAGCGAGCAGGCTTGTCCCAACTGTATCTCCAGTTATGGACTCTCCTGGCACGGACTGCGACCATAACCCTCAGGCGGGCAAGAATCTCCGCTTTCAACTTGGCATAGTCTCTGCTGTCCTGCTCGTTAAGATCAAAATAGGCCTTTTGGGGTTCCCCAGTCAGATAGGGTGCGACCACCATGGCCCATTCAGATGGTGGCAGATTCTCCTTCTCTTCCAGTCTTTCAAATATAGCGAGATATGCCTCCACATCGTCATGAGGCGTCATCTTCTGTAGAGTGTTTTACCGCTTTCTTTACCGCGGACAACGAAGGTGACCTTGCGTCATCACTCTGGGACGAGGTACTGATAGCCTGGCGTAGTGCTGCAACCTGCTCCATTAATAATTGGTTAGTCTCCTGCTGTTGCACACTAGCTCGCACCATATGTTTAAGCAGTTCCTCCATGCTGTCAGACTTTACCCAGGACATGCACACTCCATAGTCTTTACCACAGCCAGTTCAGCTTTGCTGTGCAGACTCTATTAGGGCTACTGTCTCTTTAAGGCTGCTTTGACAAACGTTTCTTTGCTGCTGTTTTTAGCCACTGTATCGCCCGCATTCGAGCACCAATTGTAACCAGTTCAGGGGGTTTAGCTCCGGGATCGCCGTCTTGGGTAGACGGAGTGGCATATAAAAAGTTCAAGCACAGACAGCAGTACTGATGTAAACTGGCCGCAACCAGTTTTATTGAAAGTCCACAGCAACAAACATAAACCAAATCATAAACCAAAATCCTAAGCCTGTCAGGCTGCTAGCTAGACCCAGTTAGTTCCCTCACTGCCGTGGTCTAGGCTCTAACAGCCTGGCCCAAAACAACACATATATTGTAGTTACCAGAGCTTGGCTTCCAGGAGACTCCAGCAGGGTCTGAAGTCAGATTCAGACTGAGAGCTCCGTCTGTCTAGCTCAACCACCTACTTCTGGCTGCTTGATTAGACAGCTGAGTGCACTCAGGGTTGGGCTGCAAGCCTGTACTGGATGGTAAGTGGAGTGAACGTCGCACTGACAACCTACCTTCACTCCTACATTCCTCATACCACCCAGCTAAGAAACCTGGGCGAGATATACACCCCGTCCAGTACGCACCCCTTCACTGTCTTACACTACGTAAATAGATATGGAGATGAACAATTCTCCCAACAATATATACAGCTATATTGTACTGATACAGTTAACTTTCTTGGTTTTCAATTTCGGTGTTAGCCAGACTGGGCCTCTGACTATGGGTGTTCCTCTGGAAATAGATACGGAGATGAACAATTCCCCAAACAATGTATACAGCTGTACTGTACTAACAGAGTAAACTTTCCTGCTATTCAATTTGGATGTTAGCCAAACTGGGCCTCTGTCTATGGGTGTTCCTCCGGAAATAGATACGGAGATGAACAATTCCACCAACAATGTATACAGCTGTACTGTACTGATACAGTTCACTTTCCTGCTTTTCCGATTTGGGTGTTAGCCAGACTGGGCCTCTGACTATGGGTGTTCCTCTGGAAATAGATACGGACATGACCAATTCCCACAACAATATATACAGCTGTACTCTACTTATACAGTAATCATTTCAGATTTTTAGAATTGGGTGTTAGCCAAATTGGGCCTCTGGCTAACAGTGTTTCTCCTGAAATATATACAGAGATTTACAATTCCCCCCAAGACTGTATACTGTTATGTTCTGCTACAAGCACTAAGGAAAGAAAGGGATATCTGTCCCTATGTTAGAACTAAGCTCGATCCCTATGATGTAACGGGGAACCTGATCCTGCGATCAGACCCGCTAAAGTCCTCAGCTAGTCTGTGCGAAGACCTATAGATGCGAGGGAGGGATCCCTAGAAGAACTAGGGACTGGGAGAAAAGATGGACACCTCCTAACAGAAGTTGTAGCAGTAAAAAGAAAAACAAACAATATAGAACATAGAGGTCAAAAGACCAGGCAAAACTAATGTAGAAAGGTAACAAAGCACCCGGCTAGCTTAAGAGTAGAAATTACAAAGAAGTCGAGCAAAGCCAGAAGGGCGGAGCAGGATTAAATAGGCCACAAAGGTCATGTGACCAGCAAGATAGAAAAAACCTAACAGGAGAGTTCTAACAGTACCCCCCCTTCTAAGAGGATCCTCCGGATCCCCTAGGCCCAGGCTTACCCGGAATCCTCTTGTGAAACGCTCTGACAAGTCTGGACGCAGAAACATCATCCGCCCTCACCCATGAGTTATCCTCGGGTCCAAAACCCTTCCAAGCGACGAGATACTGCAAACTCCCTCTATACCGTCTAGAATTTAGGATGCGGGAAATTTCATATTCCCCGTCCTCCACCACCGGGGGAACAGTGGCAGAGGCGTCTCCATCCGACACATCAGCTCTTTTCAACAGAGAAACATGAAACACCTTCCAGGAGGTAGGAACCTCCAACCTAACAGCCGATTGGTTAACAACCTGAAGCACCTTAAAGGGCCTTACAAACTTGGGACCCAATTTTTTAGAAGGAATCCTCAACCTCAGATTCTTAGAGGATAACCAAACCATGTCACCAATAGCAAACAAAACCTCTTGCCGTTTCCTATCAAAGTACCTTTTAGATTTTCTGTTAGCCTCCTGAAGATTACCACGCACATCCGTCCAAACTCTCTCCAAATCACCAGAAAAATTCTCCTCTTCAGGCAAAGCCGATACCAATTTGGAGAATGACCCAAACGACGGATGTCTCCCAGTACAACAAAAAAAGGCGAACAACCAGCAGAAGAGGATGTATGGTTGTTAAGAGCGAATTCAGCAAGTGGCAGAAACTCAGACCACCCCTCTTGATTGTGTAGCGTCGGCGTCCCGGCCCTCTGCCAGGCAGGGACGCCGTTCCCCTTACCAGCGCTCTGCGTCCTCAGCGCCCCCAGCGTCCTCAGCGCCCTCAGCGTCCTCGGCGTCCTCCTTCCACCCTGTTGGTCCCGCGCGCTCCTTCCCTGCTGCTGGCCTTAGGGCGCACGCCCGCACCCTCCCCCGCTCTTAAAGGAGCCGCGCGCATTTTCCAAATTAGTCTCCGGCCAATGTCGGAGGACTCCACCCTATATTAAGGGCTTCCTCCTTAATGGAGGTGCCCGTGCAATGTTGTTGTTGCACTGTATAACTCTGCTTCAGCCCTCAGCTCCTGTTTCCAGTTGCCTGCCTGTTACCTGTCTGCTTGCTGTCTGCCATCTGACTGCAGCCCTCCTCGGAGGTTCGGACATCACCTGCAGTGATCCCCGGCTATTACAGAGACTCTTGCCTGCTCACTTGGGAGCGATCATCTGCCATCCGACTGCAGCTCTATCCGAAGGTTCGGACTTCATCAGCAGTGATCACCGGCTACTCCAGAGACTCTTGCCTGCTCACTTGGGAGCGATCATCTGCCATCCGACTGCAGCTTTATCCGAAGGTTCGGACATCTCCAGCAGTGATCACCGGCTACTCCAGAGACTCTTGCCTGCTCACTTGGGAGCGATCATCTGCCATCCGACTGCAGCTTTATCCGAAGGTTCGGACATCTCCAGCAGTGATCACCGGCTACTCCAGAGACTCCTGCCTGCTCGCTTGGGAGCGATCATCTGCCATCAGACTGCAGCCTACCAGGAGGCTCCAACATCTCAGGTCGTATAAGCCTGTATATTCAGTAACTGTCCTGGTCACTTGCTGTGACAACCTGCCTGTCCAGAAGACTGCCCTTGTCACTTTCTGTGACAACCTGCCTGCCCAGAGACTGCCCTGGTCACTTGCTGTGACAACCTGCCTGCCCAGAGACTGCCCTGGTCACTTGCTGTGACAACCTGCCTGCCCAGAGACTGCCCTAGTCACTTTCTGTGACAACCTGCCTGCCCAGAGACTGCCCTGGTCACTTGCCGTGACAACCTGCCTACCCAGAGACTGCCCTAGTCACTTGCTGTGACAACCTGCCTGCCCAGAGACTGCCCTGGTCACTTGCCGTGACAACCTGCCTACCCAGAGACTGCCCTGGTCACTTGCCGTGACAACCTGCCTACCCAGAGACTGCCCTGGTCACTTGCCGTGACAACCTGCCTACCCAGAGACTGTCCTTGTCACTTCCCGTGAATTCCTGTCCGTATTCCCCGGGCGCCACCTGCTCTCTTACAAGTATACTGTCTTGTATAATAAAGCTCAGTGGTTTCACCTACCAGACCCGTTACAGTTTCCTCGGGCCATGGAACCCGGTGGCACCCAAACCCCTTCACTTCCAGAACTGTGTCATGAGCTGTCTCGCCAGAGGTCTCAACAGGAGGCTATCCTGGGTCACCTGCGGAACGTCAATTCCCGCTTGGACACTTTGAATCCATCACCAGCAACTACCGCTGGAGCCATGACTCACAATCCGGCAGTCTCTCTGCTTCCCAATTCCGTGATTTCCATTCCCGGACCTCGTCTTTCAGCTCCTCCTAGGTTTGGAGGCGACCCTGTTCTGGCTCGTGGTTTCATTAACCAGTGCACCCTGCATTTCGAACTCCTGGCACACCAGTTTAACTCTGACCGGGCCAAAATTGCCTTCATCATGTCCCATCTCACCGGAGAGGCTCTGGCCTGGCTTAATCCTCTCTGGGAGAGAGAAGATCCTCTGGTATCTGACCTGCCTGCTTTTCTCTCAGCCTTCCGGAAGGTATTCGACGAACCTGGACGGAAGACCTCCTCTGCATCATCTCTGTTGCGTCTCCGACAGGAGAGTCTCACCGTTGGTCAATATGCCATACGGTTCCGTACTCTAGCCTCTGAGTTGGCTTGGGACAATAACGCCCTGATTTCGGTCTTCTGGGAGGGTCTGTCCGGCCGTATTAAAGATGAACTTGCCGGTGGGAAAATTCCAACCTCCCTTGATGATTTAATAAATCTTGCCAATCGAATTGATCTACGGTTCCAGGAACGTGCCAAAGAGGTCACCCGTGAGAGAGGGTTTCCTCGTCGTGCACCCTCGTTTCAGAGACCTATAACCCCTTCCGTTTCTCCCCAGATGCACACTGCTGAGCCTATGCAGGTCGACCAGACCAAGATGGTCAAAGCCCGTCAGGACTCACGCCGTGCCGAGAGGAGTTGCTTCTACTGTGGCAGTAAGGAGCACTGGATCCGTACCTGTCCGGAGAGGTCGGGAAACGCCTGTGTCTAGGTTCGCTCGGAGAGGTCCACCTAGACCAGAATAAATCCTCTTCATCTCTGCTGCTGTCTGTCTCTATTCTCATCGGTAAGAACCGTTACTTCGAACTGGCCCAACTTGATTCTGGAGCAGCTGGGAATCTTGTTTCACCGGCTCTAGTAGAGAAGTATCGCATTCCCACCAAACCTCTGGTTGAACCAGTATCTGTTGCTGCTGTGGATGGGGGTCTCCTACCTCGTCCCATCCAACTTATCACCGAAGCCATAACCCTGCAGGTGGGAATGTTGCATTCTGAGAGCATCTCGTTTCATGTTTTACCTGGACTCTCTCATGCTTTCTTACTAGGTCTGCCTCGGCTCCAAAAACATGCACCCGTGCTCGACTGGCAGAATGGAGAGATTCTTCGCTGGGGACAGGACTGTCATAAAACGTGTCTGGTGCCTGTCCATCCCGTCCGTTCTTCTCCTACACCTGCTAATCTACCTGGACTCCCGATTCCATATTGGTCATTCGCTGATGTCTTTAATAAAAAGGAAGCTGAGACATTACCCCCGCATAGACCATATGATTGCCCGATCGACCTGCTACCCGGTACTACACCTCCCCGTGGGCGTATTTACCCATTGTCCGCTGCAGAGACCAGGTCGATGTCAGAATATATCGAGGAGAATTTAGCGAAAGGATTCATCCAGAAATCTACCTCCCCCGCGGGAGCAGGTTTCTTTTTTGTAAAAAAGAAAGACGGATCTCTCCGTCCCTGTATTGACTACAGAGGCCTAAATTTGATCACGGTGAAGAATAAGTACCCTCTTCCGCTCATTCCGGAGTTGTTTGATCGTCTTAGAGGGGCTAGAATCTTCACTAAACTGGATCTTCGTGGAGCATACAACCTGGTTCGTATCCGTCGAGGAGATGAATGGAAGACGGCATTCAACACCCGGGATGGCCACTACGAGTATCTGGTTATGCCCTTTGGTCTCTGTAATGCTCCAGCAGTCTTTCAGGAGTTGGTCAATGACATCTTCCGGGACCTCCTCTACTCCTGCGTTGTGGTGTACCTTGACGACATCTTGGTCTTCTCTCCGGATCTCCAGTCTCACCGGAGGGATGTTCGTCAGGTTCTGCTCAGGCTCAGGCAGAATCACCTCTTCGCCAAATATGAGAAGTGCCTCTTTGAGCAGACCTCGCTTCCGTTTCTGGGCTACATTATCTCTCAGACTGGCCTACGAATGGATCCGGAGAAACTGTCTGCCATCGAGAAGTGGCCCCGACCAGAGGGGTTGAAGGCCATTCAGCGGTTCCTGGGATTCGCTAACTATTACCGTCTCTTCATACCGCACTTCTCTTCCAGGACTGCTCCTATCTCAGCGCTTACCCGCAAGGATGCTAACCCCAAACAGTGGACACCCGAAGCAGAGGAGGCCTTTCTTTCCTTGAAACAAGCCTTCTCTTCCGCTCCAGTGCTGCATCGCCCGGACGGCAACAAGCAGTTCTTCCTGGAGGTGGACGCTTCCTCTGCTGGAGCCGGAGCGGTACTTACTCAAAAATCTTCATCCGGGAAGATGGTTTCCTGTGGTTTCTTCTCCAAACTCTTCTCCTCCTCCGAGCGCAACTACTCCATAGGAGATCGAGAGTTATTGGCCATTAAGTTGGCATTGGAGGAGTGGCGTTACCTACTCGAGGGGGCTCTTCATCCGGTAATCATCTACACGGACCACAAAAATCTGTCTTACCTTCAGCATGCTCAGAGACTTAACCCTCGCCAAGCCCGGTGGTCCTTGTTTTTTGCCCGCTTTGATTTTCTTTTGCATTTTCGCCCGGCTGACAAAAACATCAAGGCGGATGCCTTGTCCCGGTCCTTCCTGGTGTCGGATCTCGAAGATGAGCCTAAACATATCATTGATCCCGCCAGAGTGATGCAAGTGGCTCCCGTGAGTCTAAATCGTCTCCCTCCTGGTAAGACGTTCGTATCAGAGACTGATCGGAAGAGAATTCTACATTGGGGTCATTCGTCTAAACTCGCTGGCCACGCTGGTCAGAAAAAGACCCTCCAACTCATTACCCGGCATTATTGGTGACCTACCCTGCACAAAGACGTGATAGACTTTGTTTCTGCCTGTGTCTCCTGTGCCCGCAACAAAGTTCCGAGACACCTGCCTGCCGGCCGTCTTCTTCCGCTTCCTGTACCCGCTGCTCCCTGGCAACATATAGCCATGGACTTCATTACGGATCTGCCCGTCTCTGCCGGTTGTACGGTCATTTGGGTGGTCGCTGACCGCTTTTCCAAGATGGCTCACTTCATTCCTCTGCCAGGTCTTCCGTCTGCACCCGAGTTGGCTAAAGACTTTATCCGCCACATCTTCCGTCTTCATGGTCTGCCTCGTCACATTGTGTCGGATCGTGGGGTACAGTTCACCTCACGTTTCTGGAGAGCTACTTGTAAGTTACTATACGTCACCTTGGATTTCTCCTCCGCTTACCATCCACAGTCCAATGGACAAGTTGAGTGAATAAATCAGAATCTGACCAGCTATCTCCGACACTTCGTTAATGCTCATCATTCTGATTGGGTGGAGCTCCTGCCTTGGGCCGAATTCTCTTATAATAATCACGAGAGCGAATCGTCCACCAAGTCTCCGTTTTTTATAGTCTTCGGTCAGCACCCTCGGATTCCTGTCCCCATTTCCATCTCTGTGGACAATCCAGCTGCGGAATCTCTGGTTAGAGAATTCTCCTCCATCTGGGAGAGTACCCGGTCCGCACTCATTCAGTCATCCGAGCGCATGAAAAGACATGCTGACAAGAAACGTCTGGATCCTCCTCAATTCCGTCCTGGGGACAAAGTCTGGCTTTCGTCCAAATATGTTCGGCTAAAAATTCCTTCCTACAAGTTAGGTCCTCGGTTTATCGGTCCTTTTGAGGTCATCAGGCAGATCAACCCAGTGTCCTATAAATTGAAACTCCCGGCCAATTTGCGAATTCCTAACTCTTTTCATGTGTCTCTCCTCAAACCTGTGGTACTTAACTCTTTTTTCAAGTCTACAGGTACACCTCCTGCTCCAGTGTCTGCTGATGATGAATTTGAGGTAGAGAACATTCTGGCCACAAAAAGGGTAGGAGGAAAGACTTATTTTTTGGTGGATTGGAAGGGGTTTGGTCCTGAGGAGAGAACCTGGGAGCCTCGGGAGAACATCCATGCCCCTCTCATCCTAGCTAAATTTCTTTCTGGCCTAAAGAAGGGGGGGCCTAGAGGGGGGGGTACTGTAGCGTCGGCGTCCCGGCCCTCTGCCAGGCAGGGACGCCGTTCCCCTTACCAGCGCTCTGCGTCCTCAGCGCCCCCAGCGTCCTCAGCGCCCTCAGCGTCCTCGGCGTCCTCCTTCCACCCTGTTGGTCCCGCGCGCTCCTTCCCTGCTGCTGGCCTTAGGGCGCGCGCCCGCACCCTCCCGCGCTCTTAAAGGAGCCGCGCGCATTTTCCAAATTAGTCTCCGGCCAATGCCGGAGGACTCCACCCTATATTAAGGGCTTCCTCCTTAATGGAGGTGCCCGAGCAATGTTGTTGTTGCACTGTATAACTCTGCTTCAGCCCTCAGCTCCTGTTTCCAGTTGCCTGCCTGTTACCTGTCTGCTTGCTGTCTGCCATCTGACTGCAGCCCTCCTCGGAGGTTCGGACATCACCTGCAGTGATCCCCGGCTATTACAGAGACTCTTGCCTGCTCACTTGGGAGCGATCATCTGCCATCCGACTGCAGCTCTATCCGAAGGTTCGGACTTCATCAGCAGTGATCACCGGCTACTCCAGAGACTCTTGCCTGCTCACTTGGGAGCGATCATCTGCCATCCGACTGCAGCTTTATCCGAAGGTTCGGACATCTCCAGCAGTGATCACCGGCTACTCCAGAGACTCTTGCCTGCTCACTTGGGAGCGATCATCTGCCATCCGACTGCAGCTTTATCCGAAGGTTCGGACATCTCCAGCAGTGATCACCGGCTACTCCAGAGACTCCTGCCTGCTCGCTTGGGAGCGATCATCTGCCATCGGACTGCAGCCTACCAGGAGGCTCCAACATCTCAGGTCGTATAAGCCTGTATATTCAGTAACTGTCCTGGTCACTTGCTGTGACAACCTGCCTGTCCAGAAGACTGCCCTTGTCACTTTCTGTGACAACCTGCCTGCCCAGAGACTGCCCTGGTCACTTGCTGTGACAACCTGCCTGCCCAGAGACTGCCCTGGTCACTTGCTGTGACAACCTGCTTGCCCAGAGACTGCCCTAGTCACTTGCTGTGACAACCTGCCTGCCCAGAGACTGCCCTGGTCACTTGCCGTGACAACCTGCCTACCCAGAGACTGCCCTAGTCACTTGCTGTGACAACCTGCCTGCCCAGAGACTGCCCTGGTCACTTGCCGTGACAACCTGCCTACCCAGAGACTGCCCTGGTCACTTGCCGTGACAACCTGCCTACCCAGAGACTGCCCTGGTCACTTGCCGTGACAACCTGCCTACCCAGAGACTGTCCTTGTCACTTCCCGTGAATTCCTGTCCGTATTCCCCGGGCGCCACCTGCTCTCTTACAAGTATACTGTCTTGTATAATAAAGCTCAGTGGTTTCACCTACCAGACCCGTTACAGATTGTCTGCCACAAAACAACGCAAGAACTGCTCAACATCCTGGTTTTTCCTCTTGTCTGGCCATTAGACTCAGGATGATATCCGGATGAAAACGACAAATGAACTCCCAACCTATCACAAAAGGCGCGCCAAACACGAGCCACGAACTGAGGTCCCCTATCAGAAACAATGTCAGTAGGAACGCCATGTAGTCTGACAATTTCCTTGACAAAGGCCTTAGCGAGAGTCTTAGCGCAGGGCAGTTTGATGAAAGGAACCAAGTGACACATCTTGCTAAAACGGTCCACGACCACCCAGATGACAGTGAAACCCTCAGAGGGGGGAAGATCAGTAATAAAGTCCATAGCCAAATGTGTCCAAGGAGCACTAGGAACCTCCAGAGGGCAAAGCAACCCCGCAGCAGGAGTATGTGAAGACTTAGATCTAGCACACACAGTACATTGACGTACCCGCTTAATGACTTCCTTCTGCCATCCAGGCCACCAAAAACTGTGACCCACAAGTCTCTTAGTCTCAGAGATTCCAGGATGACCTGCCAACCGAGACTCATGACACTCAACAAACAAATCTCTCCTAAAGGTCCCAGGCACAAACAACCTCCCATGAGGAGTGTTAGATGGGGCATTCTTCTGTGCTTTAAGAATCTCATCTTCCAACACAGAGTCCAAAGCAGCAATCAAAACCCCTTCTTGTAAAATGTTCTCCTCCTCCTCAGCACCAACCATGGGAGAAAAGCTGCGAGACAAAGCATCGGCTTTCACATTCTTAGTACCTGGGATGTAAGTAACGGAAAAATTAAACCGCGAGAAAAACAGTGCCCACCTAGCCTGACGGGCATTCAAGCGTTTGGCAGCATCAAGATAGATCAGATTTTTATGATCAGTGAAAACCTGAACGGGAAATTCAGCACCTTCCAAGAGATGCCGCCAGTGTTCAAATGCGAGTTTAATAGCCAATAATTCCCAATTACCAATATCATAATTCAGTTCAGTCTCAGAATTTTTTTTTAAAAAAAATGCACAAGGATGTACTCCATCCGTGTTTTCCTGAGACAACACCGCGCCGACCCCCACAGAAGAAGCATCAACCTCAACCAAAAACGGTTTAGTCACATCAGGCTGCATAAGGATGGGAGCAGAGCTGAACCTCTCCTTTAAAAACACAAAAGCTTCAATGGCCTCAGTCCACTGAATCGCATTAGCATCTTTCCTGGTGAGATCGGACAGTGGTTTGACAATAATAGAAAAATTTTTAATGAATTTTCTATAATAATTGGTGAAACCCAAAAACCTCTGTAACGATTTCAAACCAATAGGCCTAGGCCATTCCTGCACAGCTTGAACTTTCACCGGGTCCATCTCAAAACCTTCGCTGGAGATAATGTAGCCCAAAAAACTAATTCTCTGTACAGCGAACTCACATTTCTCCAGCTTAGCAAAAAGCGAATTGTCACTCAATAACTGTAATACCTCACGAACGCTCCGCCAATGAGACTCCAGATCCGGCGAATAAATCAAAATGTCATCCAAATACACAACCACATTTTTGACGATCAAAGGTCTAAGGATGTCATTAATAAGATTCTGAAAAAATGCAGGAGCATTGGTAAGGCCAAAAGGCATAACCAGATTCTCAAAATGACCCACAGGAGTGTTAAAAGCAGTCTTCCATTCGTCACCCTCCTTCATGCGCAACAAATTGTATGCCCCCCGAAGATCAATTTTAGAGAACCACTTGGCCCCCGCTAACTGGTTAAACAAATCAGGAATCAATGGCAGTGGGTAAGAATTGCTTACAGTAATTTTATTAATCTCACGAAAGTCCAGACAAGGCCTAAAACCGCCGTCCTTTTTTTTAACAAAAAAAAATCCAACAGCCACAGGAGACTTGGAAGGCCTAATGTGACCGGCGGCCAAGCTTGTCTGTATGTATTCCTCCAAAGCCTTTCTCTCAGGAATAGTAAGATTAAATAAACGACTTTTAGGAAGAGTCGCTCCAGGGACAAATTCAACAGTACAATCATAGTCTCCTATGGGGAGGTAAAATCTGCGATTCCTTCTCAGAAAAAACTTTCCAAAAATCCTGAATAGGTACAGGTAGTTCCCCTTTATCCACAGCAGCAATACGCCCGTTACAACACTTGTCATAACACTTAGAACTCCAGGACTTAATGTCATTAGTAGACCAATCCAGAACAGGATTGTGCAATTTTAACCAGGGTAACCCCAAAATCACCGGAGAAGGGAAATTATTCAATACTACCAAATCCAAATTCTCTTGATGAACACCATTAATAGTGAGGGGAAATTCACAGACCTTGTGAGTAACATTCTTCAAGGGAGAGCCATCAACAGAAACCATGGCAATAGGGGATGACAAAGGTTTGGGTTTTAATTTAAGTTTTTCCAAGAATCCCCCATCAATCACATTCAGAGTAGAACCGCAATCGACAAATACCCGAAAATCCATTAATTCTTCCTGAGCCGCAGTACTAGTGGCAGAAAGAAAGACGCCCTTAGTATTTAAACAGGCTATACGGGCAGAACTGACCTTTTTTTTTTTTGTTCATACGAAGCACACAGTTCTTAATGAAATGGTCAGATTTGCCGCAATAAAAGCACAAACCTTCAGAAAACCTGCGGTCTTTTTCCTGAGAGTGAGGTGCCATCGCTCCAATCTCCATTGGCTCTCCAAAGTCAGTACAGACCCTCTCAAGACTTGGAGCTGACATGGCAGAGGATTTACTCTCATTAACCCTTGCACGCAGTCTCCTATCCACCCGTATAGCTAATTGCATAGCCTCTTGCAAGTTACCAGGTATGGGATAAGCAATCAGCAAATCTTTAACCCTTTCACTTAGCCCTGCAAGAAACAAACTTTTCAAAGCTGAATCGTTCCACCCCACCTGAGTAGACCACCGTCGGAAGTGAGTACAATATTTTTCCACATTACCTGATCCCTGCCTCAAACGTCTCAATTCTGTCTCAGCTAATGAGACACGATCAGGATCATCATACAATAACCCCAAAGCAGAAAAAAAACTATCCACTGATCTAAAGCATGGATCACTAGGTTGCAGAGAAAAGGCCCACTCCTGAGGTTCTTTGCGCAAAAGTGACATTATGAACCCTATGCGCTGTGATTCATCACCAGAGGATCTGGGTCTCAAACGAAAATACAACAAGCAAGCATTTTTAAAAGAAAAAAAATCTTGTTGTTCACCAAAAAATAAATCAGGCTAACGTACCTTTGGCTCCATGAAATGTGCTCCAGAACAGCTACTCACGTGTCGCTGAAGCTCGGACACCTCCAGAGAGAGTCCCTGCAGGCATTGAGCCAACTCCTGAACCGTCACCATTAGGGAAACAGGAAATCTTTCCTTAGAGATATTTTTCTTGGGCTGGACTTACTGTTATGTTCTGCTACAAGCACTAAGGAAAGAAAGGGATATCTGTCCCTATGTTAGAACTAAGCTCGATCCCTACGATGTAACGGGGAACCTGATCCTGCGATCAGACCCGCTAGTCTGTACGAAGACCTATAGATGTGAGGGAGGGATCCCTACAAGAACTAGGGACTGGGAGAAAAGATGGACACCTCCTAACAGAAGTTGTAGCAGTAAAAAGAAAAACAAACATAGAACATAGAGGTCAAAAGACCAGGCAAAACTAATGTAGAAAGGTAACAAAGCACCCGGCTAGCTTAAGAGTAGAAATTACAAGAAGTCGAGCAAAGCCAGAAGGGCGGAGCAGGATTAAATAGGCCACAAAGGTCATGTGACCAGCACAGCAAGATAGAAAAAACCTAACAGGAGAGTTCTAACATATACAGCTGTAGTCTACTTATACAGTAAGCTTTTCTGATTTTTAGATTTGAGTGTTAGCCAGACTGGGACTCTGGCTAACAGTGTTTCTCCTGAAATATATACAGAGATTTACAATTCCACCCAAGAATGTATACAGCTGTACTCTACTTATAAAGTAATCTTTTCAGATTTTTAAATTTGGGTATTAGCCAGACTGGGCCTCTGGCTAAAGGTACTGCCACACTAAACAATCCCGCTAGCGATCACGATAACGACGCATACTAATGCGATCGCTAGCGGGATTGTTTCTATATCGCTAAGTGCGGCCACATTTAGCGATATAGTTAACGACGCTATCGCCGTTAGCGATCTTCGTAACAACTTTAGCGGTACAAAAGTACCGCTAAATCGCTAAGAAAAGGTGCCACACTAGCGATATATACTTACCCAGCGGGAGCGCCGACGAGAAAATAGGGTCCGGAACGATTCCAGCGACGAGCGAGATCACAGCAGGAAGCTCGTCGCTGGCAGATGCCGCACTGAACAACATCGCTAACGGGATCGCTAAATAGTGACGTTTTTTAGCGATCCCGTTAGCGATATTGTTCAGTGTGGCATACCCTTAACAGTGTTTGTCCTGAAATATATACGGAGATTTACAATTCCCCCCAAGAATGTTTACAGCTGTACTCTACCTATACAGTAATCTTTTCAGATTTTTAGATTTGGGTGTTAGCCAGACTGGGACTCTGGCTAACAGTGTTTCTCCTGAAATATCTACAAGGATTTACAATTCCCCCCAAGACTGTATACAGCTGTACTCTACTTATACAGTACACTTTGCTGATTTTTATATTTGGGTATTTGCCAGACTGGGCCTCTGGCTAACATGTGTTTCTCCTGAAATATATACGGAGATTTACAATTCCCCCCAAGACTGTATACAGCTGTACTCTACTTATACAGTAAACTTTTCTGATTTTTAGATTTGGGTGTTAGCCAGACTGGGCCTCTGGCTAACAGTCTTTCTCCTGAAATATATACGGAGATTTACAATTCCCCCCAAGAATGTATACAGCTGTACCATACATATACAGTAATCTTTTCAGATTTTTAGATTTGGGTGTTAGTCAGACTGGGCCTCTGGCTAACTGTGTTTCTCCTGAAATATATATGGAGATTTACAATTCCCCCCAAGAATGTATACAGCTGTACTCTACTTATACAGTAATCTTTTCAGATTTTTAGATTTGGGTGTTAGTCAGACTGGGCCTCTGGCTAACAGTGTTTCTCCTGAAATATATACGGAGATTTACAATTCCCCCCAAGACTGTATACAGCTGTAATCTACTGTTGTGTTATGGTAGCTGAGGAGAATAAGCAAAAACGGCAATACACCAGAGAGGCTGGAACCTATTGGATTGCAGTACCCTGAACTAACCACACAACTAGAGGTAGCCGTGGAGCGTTCCTACGTTGATCCTAGACGCCTCGTCACAGCCTGAGAGATAACTACACCTAAAGGCAGAAAGATGAAAGCTATCTGCCCCGGAACAGATCCCCAAAGAAAATAGGAAGCCCCCAAACATGTAATGGCGGTTAGACAAGAAGAAGCATGGACACAGACAAAAAATAGAATGAGCAAACGCTGGGGCCCAATCTGTCTAGACAGAAAAGTACAGGAATCCAAAAAAAACCAATCCAAAAAAAACCCTAAAAAATGCCAACTCTTCTGATTGCAAAAACACCTGAGATCACACAATCTCTACCGCCTAAAATCAGATCTCTGGTGTAACAAAACTAAGCCGCTGCCACTGAAAAAACAGGAAAAAGCAAATGAACAAATAACAGTGGCTTCAGATAAACTGAGAGGAGCACAAGCCCCCGGAGGGGACCTGGCTGACCTCCACAGAAGTGCAGGGAACAATGCAAAAAGCAAGCACAAAAATAAAAGCAGAAAATATCTTATCTGATAGCAGAAGATGCAGGCAAGACTCAGCAAACTTCCAAATGAACCAGGAACCACAATTGAGACAAGAACAATTGATCACCGGCAACCATCATGGGAGGGAACCTCCCTTATATCAGACCAGTCAGCGATCCCAGATTACCATTCCTCGCTGAAAGGCTGGGTACTGTCTGTAACCACCAGAGGGAGCCTCTGCTCAGAAACCATCTCTAGCACATTCATAACACTCTACTTATACAGTAAACTTTTCTGATTTTTAGATTTGGGTGTTAGCCAGACTGGGGCTCTGGCTAACAGTGTTTCTCCTGAAATATATACGGAGATTTACAATTACCCCAAGAATGTATACAGCTGTACTCTACTTATACAGTAATCTTTTCAGATTTTTAGATTTCGGTGTTAGCCAGGCTGAGCCTCTGGCTAACAGTGTTTCTCATGAAATATATACGGAGATTTACAATTACCCCAAGACTGTATGCAGCTGTACTCTAGTTATACTGTACACTTTTGTGATTTTCATATTTGGATGTTAGCCAGACTGGGCCTCTGACTGTGGGTGTTCCTCCTGAAATATATACAGAGATTTAGAATATTTTCACTATACTATATATACCTTTTATCTGGTGATACAGTACCCATTTTTTGGGCCTACTCTTCCTCGGACTTCTCCAATTAATCCATTTGCAGGAGCTTTACGTCCATTATACACCTCAACATATGGCATTTTTGCTATCTCCCTATCTGGGCTGCCCCACCACCCCTCCTCCACCCACAACATTTTTATATTCTTGTGGAATCCATACTGACCCTTTGAAGATCAGTCTGTCTATAGGCTCCTGCAAGTAGATTGCCCGCCAGGGCACTGGGGTACTCTGTACCTATCTATGTCTTAAAGGGATGTGTCACGGCAGCAGTGACCCAGTCCGTGGCCCTGGCCGTCCAATGAAAAGGGGAAATATTTACAGGGGATGATGAGATTTTGTATTGCACTGTTGGTTACGCCACCTGTGGTTTCTGGTCATAGCTGACCAGTGCTGCTGTGCAGATCGTCAGAGACTGGTGGTGATGCAGCAGAGTTTGACTAGCTCTCCACAGGCACAGCTTCTTGGCTCAGGGCAGAAGTATATATTGTAAGATGAATGGTGCTGTTAGATGTAGCAGTGTGTACAAGGTGCCGCAGGAAGAAATTGAGATCACACATTCAGGGGCAGTTTCAAAGGCTTTACTCCGAGTTCAGGTGTGCACACATGCCCGCTTGGTACAGTATCGTCCAGGTGAGGGGCTCCGCAAACTCCCAGGTACATTGTGAAGACACCTTTCCATAACTTTCAATATGTTCCTTTCTGTGTCGTCTCACGGTGTAGTATATACTCGCCTATCCTTCCTGCCCACACCTCGTAATCATTGTCCCAAGGCAGCAGCCGCGGAAACTGTGCGATAACGTCTGCTCTTTCTTTCCTTGCTATTATATGGATGCGTTTTTGGCAAAGATAATTGAGGTTCAGTACCTGAGGCTCCTAGAGATGACACTGCCTCCGGCTTGCTATCTGAGTCAGAAAGTTATCTAATAGGCTAAGGGGGGCCGGTGTCCCTTCTGCGACCTGGGTGAATGTGGTGGATGCAGTGTCCACATGGGACAGCGTGGTTGTGACAGTACTGCCTAGGCCACCGTATAGGCAACAGGGATGTTCGATGCTCTCCCTAGCCGATTCCGGAGGAGAGACGTTTTCGTGCTCCCAGTATACAACCAGACAGCCACTCTAGTGGAGCTGGGAGCCCTGTTTCATGTTGGTTTCTCAGGCCAAAGCTGACCGGACCTTTGACCGTGTTTTTGAAAATTCTCCATCATGACCAGAAGGCCAGGAATAGGGGGGGGGGGGGGTTGCTCAATAAAGTCTGAAAGACCAGGTGCGGGTGCTACAGAGTCCAAGACTTTCCCGGGATCTCACTCGAAACAAGCTCAGACTCCCACCAGGGCGACCAACTCCTGAGGCACATTGCATCATAAGCCCTCACACTTACCCAGCCTAGTGATTTTAATCCTGGGGGGCCATGCTTTCCACCAGATGGATATATGAGCCACCTGGTGTACTAGCAAGTGCACCATCCTACTGTGTATTGTGTATGAATGTACTAGGGTGGTAGGAGCAGGCCACCTTTTGGAAAGATGATATACTTGATCTTAGCCAAAAGTCCTGGTTTATGAATGATACAGTGCCCTTTTTCAGCTTTTTAGATTCTTGTCTAATGGATACTGAGCCTTTGAGTGTCATTGTCTGCCTCCTTAAATATATACAGAGATTTCAAATTTTTTCATTATACTACATATATGCCTTTAATATGCTGATACAGTTCCCTTTTTTATTATTATATTCTTGTCTTATCCATACTCAGCCTGTGAGCGTCTCTGTGGGCCTCATTAAATATATACTGAGATTTTAAATTTTTTCATTATACTACATATATGCCTTGGATATGCTGATACAGTACCCCTTTTTATTATTATAATATTGTCTTATCCATACTGAGCCTGTGAGGCTCTTGTGTGCCTCCTAAAATATATACGGAGATTTACAATTGACCCGAGACTGTATACAGCTGTTGGCTTGTGATACAGTACCCTTTTTCCAATTTTTATATTCTTGTGTAATCGATACTGAGCCTGTGAGCGTCTGTCTGTTATTACTGAAATATAGACGGATATTTACAATTACACCTACACTGTATACAGCTGTACGCTTCCCATACATTACCCTTTTACTGCTTTTTATATTGTTGTCTAATCCATACTGAGCCTGGGAGCGTCTGTGTCTGACTCCTAAAATATATACGTAAAATGTTGTTGATCTCACCTTCATAAAAATTAAACATGCCTGTTGTCACGGAGTCCGTCTCCGGTATCACACAATCAATAGAGCAAGAAAAGTGCGAACAATCCCAAGACCATTATTATAGGCAAAACAAAAAGATCCATAAACAAACCACCACACTGAGGATACAATAGTCCAGAACACAAATGCAGTTCAGTAACAGGATAAATGTCCCATGATATCAGTCGAATAATCCAGACGACAGAGGATCAAACCAAAGAAAAAATCTTTCTTTCTCTCTGACGTACTGTGTGGCTGTACACCATCTCTCCACACTGGAACTCACTTCAACCTCTCTGTCGTTATACCCCCTCCTTATCAACAAGGGTAGTCAGACCGGTTTGATGGCTTTCAAGCCTTTCTGACCTGGGAAAGATGCCTCAGCGATTAAGGCACTACAGGGGGTGACTGTCATGGGTGCATCGCCACGAAGATCGTCGCGATTGCACATTCTGACTTCTCACAGCTGAGCTGCTGTTTCTTTGTGTTTGGTAATGAGAGAGTTAATTTTACCTAGCTCTTTGCTAAGACTAGGTCCAGCCTCGCCCGGCTGCTTTTGATTATGTTCTAATTAGTTTCCTTTATATTCCTGCCAGTCCGGGTGTTAGACGCCGGTGAAAGCATTCATGTAGTCTAGCAGACTGGAGCGGTTCTGAGAATACTTAAGCTAAGAGCTCCTTAGTTGTTTTTACTCTTATAGCTTATAGTTTATCTCTGAGACCTTAGGTGTTCCTACTGTGTGTGAGTGTTGTATGTAAGACTTTATTTACTTTATTTCTTGTCTTTCTTGTATGTCTTTCTGTTCATTAACCGTTACCTGTTCATTCCCTTTGGTGGTAATCAGGGTTCTTCTTAGGACTAGATTACAGTTGGCAGGGATTGATAGGAGACAGGGTTTACGCTGGTGGCCTGGACCTCTGTACCTTTAACAGTACCTCCAGGTAGAGGGATTAGTCAGGACCCCAGTTTAGGGTCAGCATAGACCCCGGTCACCCTCTAGCCGGAGACAGCGTATAACGGATTCAGTATTGACCCACTGGACATTCTGTCAGGTAATTCTATGTTATCATATATCTATGCGCATGTTATATAGTATGTTGCCCTTTTGATATAGATTACTGACATCACATATATATATCTGCTATACAGCGTGACATTTTCACCGGCCATACTAAAGATTCTCCCCAGCTGTCATGGATCCAGTAGCCCAGCTGGCCCGGCAGTTGCAGGGGTTGTCCATGGAGTTTGCAGACATTAAGTCCAAGGTTTTGTCCCCCCCGGAGCAAACCAGATCTGAACCTAAGGTTGCTCTCCCGGACAGGTTCACTGGTGGGCGGGACAAATTTTTTACCTTCCGGGAGGCATGTAAATTGTACTTTCGGCTGCGGCCTCGGTCATCTGGGAGTGAAGAGCAGAGGGTGGGAATTGTTATCTCGCTCTTACAAGGGGACCCTCAATCTTGGGCGTTCTCTATTCCTCCAGGCTCCCCAGATCTCCAGTCAGTGGATAGATTTTTTACTGCCCTGGGTCTGGTATATGATGATCCGGATCGAGTCTCCCTTGCTGAAACAAAGTTACGTAAAATACGGCAAGGAAATCGTCCAGCGGAGGAATATTCTTCTGAGTTCCGTAGATGGGCAACAGATACTCAGTGGAATGACCCAGCTCTTAGGAGCCAGTTTTGTCAAGGGTTGTCTGACAAATTAAAAGATGTGTTGGCTCAGTATGATTCTCCCCATCACTGGAGGCCGCTATGGCCCTCGCTATTCGCATTGATAGACGACTTCGGGGAAGACGCGAGGTAACTCCGCCTCCCGTGATGACTCCACCTACTACTAAAGTCCCTTATACTGAGGTTCCCCTGGTCTGTTCTGAGGAGCCCATGCAGTTGGGAGGGACATCATTTTGTAGGAGGGAATCGGCGGTGCACCGCAAGACTAGAAGGTGTTTCTTTTGCGGGAGAGAGGGACATTTTGTTGGGGGGTGTCCATCCCGGGCCTCTTTGAGCAAAGGAGTTAACCTGGGAGTGTGTATTTCGTCCCCAAATCCCTCTCAGTTTCTCGTGCCTGCGGAGGTGGTGATTGGTACTAGAACTGAGAGGATTTCTGTTTTTCTTGATAGTGGGTCCGGGGCTAATCTGGTGGACGCTCGGTTTGCCCAGGCGCATGGTATGCAACTGAGTGTATTGGCCAAACCGGTCCCTATAGTCTCTATTGATTCTAGACCTCTCGGTCAAGGTAGCTTGGTACAAGCTGTTCATAACATAGATCTTCGAGTAGGGGCAATACATAAAGAGCAATTGTCTTGTTATGTGTTGGAGGGTCTACCTACTCCTATTGTGTTGGGACTTCCTTGGTTGGCTAAACATAACCCAGTGATTGATTGGCAATCCAGAAAGATAAGCCAGTGGGGTGAATTTTGCAGGAATAACTGCATGAGCACGGTCATCGGTGCGGTTGTGCCTAGGAATTTGTCTCCTTTTCTGGAGGACTTTGGGGAGATGTTCTCAGAGGAGGGGTGTAAAGAGTTACCTCCTCATCGCGCATATGACTGCTCAATAAAGTTGCTTCCTGATGCCTTATCTCGTACTTTCCCAGGGGCCGGGAAGACGGATGATCCGGTTCCTATTCCTCAGGAGGGAGTTGTAGTGTCAGCTGTATGCTCTGAGCTTGAGGGGGAGGTATTGGGGGCTCAAGGGACGCCCCTGTGGGACTTCCAGGGAGACTGATAGTTCCAGATCGGTTAAGACTGAAGGTTACGGGGAACCGTTACAAACGGATGGCTGATAGGGGGAGAGTTTCTGGTCTAGATCTGAAGGTGAACGATCTGGTTTGGTTGTCTACCAGGAATATAAAACTTAAAGTTTCCTCCTGGAGGTTGGGTCCCAGATTCATCGGGCCGTACAGGATCAGTTCCATAATTAATCCTGTGGCATTTCGTCTGGACCTCCCTCCTACGTTTAAAATTCATAATGTGTTTCACAAGTCATTACTTAAAAAGTATGTGGCACCAGTCATACCGTCACCTCTACCTCCTCCTTCAGTGGTGGTCAATGATAACGTGGAATTTCATGGGTCGAAAATCATTGACTCACGTCTCAGTCGCCGATCCCTTCAGTACTTGGTTCATTGGAGGGGGTATGGTCCTGAGGAGAGGACGTGGGTCCCTGCGTCTGATGTTAACGCAGATCGATTGGTTCGGACCTTTCACACAACTCACCCGGGCAGACCTGGCCCTGAGGGTCCGGAGTCCCCTCGTAGAGGGGGGGTACTGTCATGGGTGTATCGCCACGAGGATCGTCGCGATTACACACTCTGACTTCTCACAGTTGAGTTGCTGTTTCTTTGTGTTTGGTAATGAGGGAGTTAATTTTACCTAGCTCTTTGCTAAGACTAGGTCCAGCCTCGCCCGGCTGCTTTTGATTATGTTCTAATTAGATTCCTTCATATACCTGCCAGTCTGCTTGTTAGATGCCGGTGAAAGCATTCATGTAGTCTAGCAGACTGGATCGGTTCTGAGAATACTTAAGCTAAGAGCTCCTTAGTTGTTTTACTCTTACAGCTTATAGTTTATCTCTGAGACCTTAGGTGTTCCTACTGTGTGTGAGTGTTGTATGTAAGACTTTATTTACTTTATTTCTTGTCTTTCTTGTATGTCTTTCTGTTCATTAACCGTTACCTGTTCATTCCCTTTGGTGGTAATCAGGGTCCTTCTTAGGACTAGATTACAGTTGGCAGGGATTGATAGGAGACAGGGTTTACGCTGGTGGCCTGGACCTCTGTACCTTTAACAGTACCTCCAGGTAGAGGGATTAGTTAGGACCCCAGTTTAGGGTCAGCATAGACCCCGGTCACCCTCTAGCCGGAGACAGCGTATAACGGATTCCGTATTGACCCACTGGACATTCTGTCAGGTAATTCTATGTTATCATATATCTATGCGCATGTTATATAGTATGTTGCCCTTTTGATATAGATTACTGTCATCACATATATATATATCTGCTATACAGCGTGACAGCAGGTGGGGGGGCTGACTCGTGGGCAACGGCACGGCACAGGGCCCCTCGTAGTACAAGCATTTGTCTCTGACGGTGGGATGGGCCCTCTCGCATCAGACGCACCGGCGTACTATGAGGGGCCCTGTGCCAGTGCCATCGCACACTAGTCGGCCCCCTGCTTGCTAAGGAACACAACACTTGCAATTCTTACCTCTCCAGGCTCCACCGCTGTGACGTCTTCCGTGTTTCCTGACAGTAACATTCAGGTTACAGAGCGCAATTACATCACGTCTGTACTCCCTATGCCTAAACAGTCCAAGTGCAGAGAGCTGTAAGATGGTGACGCTGAGGAGGCCAGAGTAGAGCAGTGCACAGCGAAGAGAGTTATTCAATTTTTTTTAATGTTTTGAGGAATATATGGGTAACATTTTACACTGAATCATTAATAATGTGGATCATCATATATGGAGCTTTCTTTTGCCCCATAACACACTGGAGCATTATCCATGGGGCCCATCAAATACAGGAGCATTTTCAATGGTGCAGATCATAGACTGGGGCCGCATCCATGGGGCCCAGCATATACTGAAGCATTGTAAATGGGGGACAGCAGACACTGGAGCAGCATTTACGAGGCCCATTATACTCTGGATAATGAATAATGGGGCCCATTATAGATGGACCATGATTTTGGCCCATAAGACACTGGAGCAGCATCCATGGGGCCCATCATACACTGGAGTATTGTAAATGGAGGACATCAGACACAGTAGCAGCATTTACGTGGCCCATTACACACTGGAACATTCATTTTTGGGCCCATTATATATGGAGCATTCTTTTGGCCCATAAGACACTAGAGCACCATCCATGGGCCCCATCATATACAGGAGCATTTTCAATGGTGCAGATCAGAGACTGGAGCATCATCCATGGGGCCCATCATACACTGGAGTATTGTAAATGGGGGACAGCAGACACTGGAGCATTTACGGGGCACATTATACAATGGATAATGAATAATGGGGCCCATTATATATGGACCATGATTTTGGTCCATAAGACACTGGAGCAGCATCCATGGGACCCATCATATACTGGAGTATTATAAATGGGGGACATCAGACACTGGAGCAGCATTTACGTGGCCAATTACACACTGGAACATTAATTAATGGGCCCATTATATATGGAGATTGATTTTGGCCCATCATACACTGGAGCATCATCCATGTGGCCCATCATATACTGGAGAATCATATGGGGTTCATTATTTATGGGGCATCATATAGGGTATGAGGCATCATATGGGGCCTATTCTGTATGGAGCATTATATGGGGCTCATTATTCTGTATGGCGCACTATGTGGTGGCCATAATACTATATGGACGAATATAGTGTCCGTTTTTTGAGCTATTGTAGATTTTAACATAGATATCAGTCATGTCATGTAAGGAAGGAAGATATTTTTCATTGTACTATGCCGATATTTCTGTGCCGTATCGGAGCATCATGAATTGTGGTATATGTTAAAGAGGCCGACTGACACTCTTTGGCCCTGGGTCCACGAAACCCAGGAGACATCCCTACCCCCCCACAAGTTGAGCCAAATAACCCCATTTTTCAATGCATAACCATTATTATAAAGTCAATTAAGGTTGCCAAGCTTAAGTGATAATGATTGATGTTGTTGCCATTCAAATGGGCACTGTAGGTGTGTTTACTGTCCTCCACTCCCTACCGACTTTGCTTACCCATTGACTTGCATTGGGTTTCGCGTTTTGGACGAAACACCGACTTTTCACGATAGTCGGCCGATTTAGCTCGACCCAACTTTTGCGAAAGTCAGGTTTCATGAAACCCGACTCGACCCGAAAAAAGGGAAAGTTGCTCATCTCTAGTCCTGATTCCTGCTGTGTTTTGTTCCTGAAGTCCTTCTGTGTCCTGAACCCTGTGCCCAGTGAATGTGACTCTTGCTAACTGACTTTCTGTGATCTAAACTGGGTTCATCTTGGAAGTAAGAGTCAGGTGTGTCTGCTGAGTCTCTGCTACTCTGTGCTCAGCTTGTTATTCGGTGCAATCCCCTGCCGACTTAAGTTCAACCCAGCGGGGCTTGCACCAGACCATTTGGGTTCCTTTTTAGGTTGCTGCCAGAAGTCCTGAGCCCGAGGACCGTGGCCTCTTGTCCGGAGCCTGATGACTGCGGCCTGATGTCCGGTGTCTGATGACCACTTCCAGATGTCCAGATCCTATCCTTTCCTGTCCGATGTCCGGAACCTGCCGATCACTGCCTGATGTCCGGAGCCTGATGTGTTATGTTTCAGTAGCTGAGGAGAAATAGCAAAAATAGCTGAAGTACCAATACACCAGAGAGGCTGGAAACTACTGGGTTGCAGACCCCTAAACTAACTGCAACACTAGAAGCAGCCATGGAGCGTACCTACGGTGATCCTAGATGCCTCGTCACAGCCGGAGAGATAGCTACACTTAAAGACAGAAAGATGAAAGCTATCTGCCCCGTAGCAGAACCCCCAAAGGAATAGGAAGCCCCCAAACATGTAATGGCGGTTAGACAAAAAGAAAATACGAACACAAACAGAAAATAGAATGAGCAAATGCTGGGGCCCAATACTGTCTAGATAGTAAAGTATAGGAAAGAATTCTGACTGCAACCCCAAAAAACCCTGACAAAAATACCAACACTTCTGATTAACGAAAAACCTGAGATCACACGATCTCTGCCACCTAAATCAGATCTCTGGTGTAACACACAGCAATTCAGCAAATAAAAAGTGACACAGGAAGAGAGCAAAAGTGCAAACACAAACTGAGCACATATGCAGAGCCAGGCCCCAAAAGGGGACCAGGCTGAAGTCCACTGCAAGGCAGCAAACCAGCAAGGAAAATCCAACCAGAGGAAAAAAACAACAAGTCTCTTATCAGAATGAGAGCAGGAATGCAAGCTGAGCTCCAAGCAAGACCTGGAAGAACAATTGATTACCGGCAAGGCTGCTGGGAGTTCAGGTCACTTATATCAGACCATTCGGACCCAGCTGAAAGCCATTCAGCAATTGGTTCATTACCCTCAGCAACCACCGGAGGGAGCCCCAGCTCCGAAGTCGCCTCAAAGGTGTTCACAACAGTACCCCTCCTTGAGGAGGGGTCACCGAACCCTCACTTGCGCAACCAGGCCGATCAGGATGAGCTTGATGATAGGCTCGGATCAGTCTCCCAGTATGGATGTCCGAAGCAAACACCCAAGAATTGTCCTCTTGACCATAACCTCTCCACTTAACCAAATACTTGAGTTTCCGTCTAGCAAAACGAGAATCCAATATTTTCTCAACCACATACTCCAAATTACCCTCAACCAAAACAGGGTCGGGAGGCGCAGCCATAGGAACCACTGGCTCGACAAACCTCTTCAATAAGGACTTGTGGAACACGTTATGGATCTTGAATGTCCCTGGAAGAAGCAAACGGAAGGAAACCGGATTAAGAATTTCCATGATCTTATAAGGTCCAATGAACCTTGGCTTAAATTTTGGAGACGCAACCTTCATAGGGATATTTCTTGAGGACAACCAAACCAAGTCTCCCACTTTAAAACAAGGACCATCAGTCCTATGCCGGTTGGCAAACCGCTGGGCCTTCTCCTGAGAGAGAGACAACCTCTCCACTACCTGGTCCCAAATCTGCTGCATTCGCTCCACAATAGAGTCAACCCCTGGACAGACAGAAGCCTCCGCCTGTCTTGAAGAAAATCGAGGGTGAAACCCAGAATTGCTGAAAAATGGAGACATCAAGGTGGCAGAGCTAGCCCTATTATCAAGATTAAACTCAGCCAAAGGCAAAAAAGAGGCCCAGTCATCTTGATCAGCAGAGACAAAACATCTCAAATAAATTCTCCAAGGTCTGGTTTGTTCTCTCGGTTTGTCCATTGGTCTGAGGGTGAATTGCAGAGGAGAAAGATAACTGAACACCAAGTTTAGAACAAAATGTTCTCCAAAATCTGGAAACAAACTGGACTCCTCTGTCAGACACAATGTTCTCCGGAATGCCATGTAACCGAACCACGTGCTGAAAGAACAAAGGCACCAATTCGGAGGAGGAAGGCAACTTAGGTAATGGCACACGATGTATCATCTTGGAAAACCTATCACAGATTACCCAGATAACGGTCATTCTCTGAGAGACAGGGAGGTCGGAAATAAAATCCATAGAGATATGGGTCCATGGCCTCTTGGGCACAGGTAATGGCATTAACAAACCACTAGAGCGAGAGCAAGGCTTGGAACGAGAGCAAGTCCCACAGGACTGCACAAAGTCCCTGACGTCACGAGACAAAGTAGGCCACCAAAAGGACCGACTCACCAAGTCTCTGGTACCAAAAATACCGGGATGACCAGCCAATGCAGAAAATGAATCTCAGACATCACACACTTCTTCCACTGGTCTGGGACAAACAATTTCCCAACAGGGCAGCGTTCAGGTTTATCCTCCTGACACCCCTCCAAATCCAGTCTCAAATTGGGCGAGATGGCGGAAAGAACTACACCCTCTTTCAAAATAACAGCAGGCTCAGTCACCTCAGGAGAATCCAGAAAGAAACTCCTCGAGAGGGCATCCGCCTTAACATTTTTAGTGCCCGGAAGAAAAGAAACCACAAAATTAAAACGTGTGAAAAACAAGGCCCACCTGGCCTGTCTAGGATTAAGTCGCTTGGCTGATTCGAGATAAACCAGGTTCTTATGGTCCATGATGACCACCACCTGATGTTTGGCTCCTTCCAGCCAATGTCTCCACTCTTCAAAGGCCCACTTCATGGCCAATAACTCCCGATTACCCACGTCATAATTACGTTCAGTTGGAGAAAATTTTTGAGAGAAGAAGGCACAAGCGTTACTCTTAGAGGTCTCTGGATCCCTTTGGGACAAAACGGCACCTGCCCCAATCTCAGAAGCATCAACCTCCACCTGAAACGGTAGAGAAACATCAGGCTGCCGTAGAACAGGAGCAGAAATGAATCTCTGCTTAAGTTCCTGAAATGCAGAAACTGCCTCAGGAGGCCAATTCACCACATCGGAACCCTTTTTGGTCAAATCAGTCAATGGTTTAACAATACTGGAGAAATTACCAATAAATTTACGATAAAAATTGTCAAAACCCAAAAATCTCTGAAGAGCCTTCAATGTAGTAGGTTGAACCCAATCACAGATGGCCTGAACCTTGACCGGGTCCATTTCAGTAACAGACGGAGACAAAATGAATCCCAGAAATGAAACCTTCTGTACGCCAAAAAGACACTTTGATCCCTTAACATACAGTGTATTCTCTCTCTCAAAATCTGGAACACAGTCCGAACATGTTTCACATGAGAGTCCCAGTCGTTGGAAAAAATCAAGATATCATCCAAAGAAACGATCAGAAATTTATCCACAAAATCCCTGAAAATATCATTTATAAAGGATTGGAAGACGGAAGGGGCATTAGTAAGCCCAAAAGGCATCACTAGGTACTCAAAATGCCCCTCTGGGGTATTAAACGCCATCTTCCATTCATCCCCTTGCTTAATGCAAATAAGGTTATACGCCCCCTGAGGTCAGGCTTGGTAAACCAACTAGTATTTTTCACTCTGGAAAATAGGTCAGAAATCAAGGGTAACGGATATTGATATTTAACAGTGATTTTATTCAGGAGGCGATAGTCAATACATGGCCTCAATGAACCATCCTTTTTGGCTACAAAGAAAAAAACGGCGCCCAAAGGTGATATAAGATCGCATAGCATCATGTTCAGGTACAGATAAATTAAAAAGGCGACCTTTAGGAAATTTACCACCAGGCACTAACTCAATAGCGCAATCATAGCTCCTGTGAGGAGGTAAGGATGCAGACTTACTCTCACTAAACACATCTGAAAAAATCAGTCAAAAAGTCAGGGACATCCTGAGACTGGGGAGAGGCAGGAAAAACAGGAGTGTCAGTATTAACACATTGGCAGCCCCAACTGGTCACAGACACAGATTTCCAATCCAAAACAGGATTATGAGTCTGTAACCAAGGGTAACCCAGTACAATAATGTCATGCAGATTATACAGCACCAGAAATTTGCAACTCTCCTGATGATCTGGTTCAACCCTCATTATCACCTGAGTGGAAAACTGGGGTTTATTCTCCGCCAACTCTGATTTTATAGAACGTGTCCCATTTTGGGCTCGTTATATTGATGACGTATTTTTTATTTGTCAAGATACTCCTGTCGCTCTGAGTTTTTTGATGTGCTTAATGTTAATCAGATCAATGTGCATCTTACCTATAGCTACCATGCTAATAACATCGATTTTTTGGATGTCCGGGTTATGAGAGATGTGAATGATTGCCTACAAACTGATTTATTTAGAAAGCATACGGCAGTCAATTCGTTGGTACATGCTTCCTCATCGCATCCACGTTCTCTCATAAGTTCCATTCCAATCAGCCAGTTTTTACGTTTAAGACGTATTTGCTCAATGGAAGATGATTTTATCAAACAGTCTGAATTATTAACCACTAGGTTTTTAGAACGTGGCTATAGTAGACGCTCCATCAAAAGGGCTTTCAATAGAGCGAAACATGTTACACATCACAATGCACTTTATAATAAGAATGTGTCTTCTTCTAACAATGCTAATGTTGTCCGGTTTATCACCCAATTTAACAATCAGAGTAATCAGGTATACTCTTGTCTCAAGAAACATTGGTCAATTTTAAATAATGACCCTATTTTGTCAACATATGTTGGTAATGGCCCAACATGACATTCAGGAGAGCGCCAAATTTGGGTGACAAATTAGTTAAAAGTTACTATACCAATGAATCCTTATCTGAAGAATTTCCAACACTGAGATCTGGGAATGGGTGTAAACCGTGTGGCCATTGTGTAGCTTGTCCGAATGTGGTTAAAACCCAAACTTTCATGAATTCTGACAAGAGTCGTACGTTCAATATTAAGCATTGTATTTCATGTGAATCAACTGCTGTCATCTATTATGCAACTTGCCCGTGCTCACTTATATATGTGGGACTCACCACTCGCCAACTAAAGGTGAGGATACGTGAACACGTACTAGGTATAAGGGCAGCGAAAGACGTCAATGATGTTTTATCTCTCAAAACGATACCGAAACATTTTAAATTAAATCATGATTGTGACTCTTCTCTTTTTAAAGTGTCTGGCATTGATTTGTTGAACATTGGACCAAGGGGTGGTAACATCAGTAAACGTTTGGCACAGCTTGAGACCAAGTGGATATGGACCTTACAGACCATGTCTCCACTTGGTCTAAATGAAAGTCTTTCTTTTATTCCATTTTTATAGTGTTTTTAATACTTTTTATTTTTTCAGTTTTTTTCTCAGTCTTCATGAACAGCATCATAAATCATAGCTCTTGGACAGACGTACCATTATGGATCCTTTAAAATTTTAATTCTACATATTTTGGCATATAATATTGTAATTTTTATTGTGTATATATTCTTGTGCACTTTTTCTAAAAAAATATATATATTTTGGATTAATTTTTTGTATAAATATATTACCACACATATATGTGTAACATGTAATCTCATTATTGTATTTATTGTTATATAAGCATGCGGATATATATTTATTATTATTATTTATTATCTATTATCTATGATTTATTATTTTGTGTCCATTTTATGTTAATATTGTTAAATTTTATTATGTGTCATGAATTAATTATTATTCTGTTTACTTTATATATAATTGTGTAATCATTGCACTGGTATTTCACATCTACACATCCATTCTAACATGGTAGTTTAATTAATAATTCTTTTATATACTAATATTCGTTATTATTACTTTTATAATATGCCTATTAAACATGCTGTATGTAACGGGTCTGGGAGGCGGAACCTCTGAGCTATTATACAAGGAGGCTTACCTTGTAAAGGAGCGGGTGGCGCCCGGGGAAGACGGACAGGAAGTCACGGCAAGTGACCGGGGCAGTCTCTGGATAGACAAGCAGGTAGTCACGGCAAGTGACCGGGGCAGTCTCTGGATAGACAGGCAGGAGGTCACGGCAAGTGACCGGGGCAGTCTCTGGATAGACAGGCAGATAGTCACGGCAAGTGACCGGGGCAGTCTCTGGATAGACAGGCAGGTAGTCACGGCAAGTGACCGGGGCAGTCTCTGGATAGACAGGAAGGTAGTCACGGCAAGTGACCGGGGCAGTCTCTGAATAGACAGGCAGGAAGTCACGGCAAGTGACCGGGGCAGTCTCTGGATAGACAGGCAGGTATGACCTGTGATGGTTGAGCCTCCCGGTAGGCTAGCAGGCAGATGGTAGATGTGCGTCCTCAGATAAACGGGCTGACTGGTCCAAAGACAGACTGACAGGTGATGGTGGACAGACTGTCGGACGTTGACGCCTCCAGCTAGGCTAGCAGACTGGTAACCGGTGAACATCAGCAGATACACGGGCAGGCTGGTCCATAGACAGACTGGCAGGTGATGGCGGGCAGACTGTCGGACGGTGGAGCCTCCAGGTAGGCTAGCGGACAGGTAGCAGACAGCAAACTGGCAGGAAACAGGCAGGTAACTGGTAACGGAACCTGAGGGCTGAAGCAGAGTAGTGAACAGTGCAACAACATTGCTCGGGCACCTCCATTAAGGAGGAGGTGCTTTATATAAGGTGGAATCCTCCGGCATTGGCCGGGGACCTTTTTTGAAAGATGCGCGCGGCCCCTTTAAGAGCGGGGGAGTGCACGTGCGCGCGCCCTAAGCCCAGTGGCAGGGAAGGAGCGCGCAGCCCCAGCAGGGCGGAAGGAGGACGCCGAGCGAGGGTAAGAGGAGCGACGTCCCTGCCTGGCAGAGGACGCTGGCGCAGGGGAACAGCGTCCCTGCCTGGCAGAGGACAGGGACGCTGGCGCAGGGGAACAGCGTCCCTGCCTGGCAGAGGACAGGGACGCTGGCGCCGGCGCTACAGTACTCCCCCCTTTTAGGCCCCCCCTTTCTTAGGCCAGAAAGAAATTTAGCTAGGATGAGAGGGGCATGGATGTTCTCCCAAGGCTCCCACGTTCTCTCCTCAGGACCAAACCCCTTCCAATCCACCAGAAAATAGGTCTTTCTCCTTACCCTTTTGGTGGCCAGAATGTTCTCTACCTCAAATTCGTTTTCAGCAGAAACTGGAGCAGGAGGTGTACCTGTAGGCTTGACAAAAGAGTTAAGTACCACCGGTTTGAGGAGAGATACATGGAAGGAGTTAGGAATCCGCAAATTGGCCGGGAGTCTCAATTTATAGGACACCGGGTTGATCTGACTGATGACCTCAAGAGGACCGATGAATCGAGGACCTAATTTGTAGGAAGGAATCTTGAGCCGAACATACTTGGACGAGAGCCAGACCTTATCTCCAGGACGGAATTGAGGGGGATCCAGACGTTTCTTGTCAGCATGTTTCTTCATGCGCTCGGATGACAGAATGAGTGCGGACCGGGTACTCTCCCATATGGAGGAAAATTCGTTAACAAGAGATTCCGCAGCTGGATTGTCCACAGTGGTGGAGACGGGAACAGGGATCCGAGGATGCTGACCGAAGACTACAAAAAACTGAGATTTGGAGGAAGATTCGCTCTCGTGATTGTTGTAAGAAAATTCGGCCCATGGCAGGAGATCCACCCAATCAGAATGGTGGGCATTAACGAAGTGCCGGAGATAACTGGTCAGAATCTGATTGATCCGCTCCACTTGACCATTGGACTGTGGGTGGTAGGCGGAAGAGAAATCCAGGGAGACGTCTAGCAACTTACAAGTGGCTCTCCAGAAACGTGAGGTAAACTGTACCCCACGATCCGACACAATGTGACGAGGCAGGCCATGAAGACGGAAGATGTGGCGGATAAAGTCTTTAGCCAACTCGGGTGCTGACGGAAGGCCTGGCAGGGGAATGAAGTGAGCCATCTTGGAAAATCGGTCTACGACCACCCAAATGACCGTACAACCAGCAGAGACGGGAAGATCAGTTATGAAGTCCATGGCTATATGCTGCCAGGGGGCAGCGGGTACAGGAAGCGGAAGAAGGCGGCCGGCAGGCAGGTGCCTCGGAACTTTGTTGCGGGCACAGGAGGCACAGGCAGAAACAAAGTCTATTACGTCCTTGTGCAGGGTAGGCCACCAGTAATGCCGGGTAATGAGCTGGAGGGTCTTTTTCTGACCAGCGTGGCCAGCTAGTTTAGACGAATGACCCCAGTGTAGGATCCTCTCCCGATCGGGTACCAATACGAACGTCTTACCAGGAGGGAGACGATTTAGACTCACGGGAGCCACTTGCATCACTCTGGCGGGATCGATGATATGTTTAGGTTCCTCCTCGAGATCCGACACCAGGAAGGACCGGGACAAGGCATCCGCTTTGATGTTCTTGTCTGCCGGGCAAAAATGTAAAAGAAAGTCAAAGCGGGCAAAAAACAAGGACCACCGGGCTTGGCGAGGGTTAAGTCTCTGGGCATGCTGGAGGTAAGCCAAATTTTTGTGGTCAGTGTAAATGATTACCGGATGAAGAGCCCCCTCGAGTAGGTAACGCCACTTCTCCAATGCCAATTTGATGGCCAATAGCTCTCGGTCTCCTATGGAGTAATTGCGCTCAGAAGAGGAGAAGAGTTTGGAGAAGAAGCCGCAAGATACCATCCTCCGGAAGAAGACTTTTGAGTAAGTACCGCTCCGGCTCCAGAGGAGGAAGCGTCAACCTCCAGGAAGAACTGCTTGTTGCCGTCCGGGCGATGCAGCACTGGAGCGGAAGAGAAGGCCTGTTTTAAGGAAAGAAAGGCCTCCTCTGCTTCGGGCGTCCACTGTTTGGGGTTAGCGTCCTTGCGGGTGAGCGCGGAGATTGGAGCAGTCCGGGAAGAGAAGTGCGGTATGAAGAGACTATAATAATTGGCGAAGCCCAGGAACCGCTGAATGGCCTTCAATCCCTCCGGTCGGCGCCATTTCTCGATGGCAGACAGTTTCTCCGGATCCATTCGTAGGCCTGTCTGAGAAATGATGTAGCCCAAAAACGGAAGCGAGGTCTGCTCAAAGAGGCACTTCTCATATTTAGCGAAGAGGTGATTCTGCCTGAGCCTGAGCAGAACCTGACGAACGTCCCTCCGGTGAGACTGGAGATCCGGAGAGAAGACCAAGATGTCGTCCAGGTACACCACAACGCAGGAGTAGAGAAGGTCTCGGAAGATGTCATTGACCAACTCTTGAAAGACTGCCGGAGCATTACAGAGACCAAAGGGCATCACCAAATACTCGTAGTGGCCGTCCCGGGTGTTGAATGCCGTCTTCCATTCATCCCCCGACGGATACGGACTAGGTTATATGCCCCACGAAGATCCAGTTTGGTGAAGATTCTAGCCCCCTCAGACGATCAAACAATTCTGGAATGAGCGGAAGAGGGTACTTATTCTTCACCGTGATCAGGTTTAGACCTCTGTAGTCAATACAGGGACGGAGAGAGCCGTCTTTCTTTTTTACGAAGAAGAAACCTGCTCCCGCTGGGGAGGTAGATTTCCGGATGAATCCCTTGGCCAAATTCTCCTCGATATATTCGGACATCGACCTGGTCTCAGCAGCGGACAATGGGTAAATACGCCCACGGGGAGGCGTAGTACCGGGTAGCAGGTCGATAGGGCAATCATAAGGTCTGTGAGGGGGTAATGCCTCTGCCTCCTTTTTATTAAAGACATCAGCGAATGACCAATATGGAATCAGAAGCCCAGGTAGATTAGTTGGTGTAGGAGAAGGACGGACGGGATGAACAGGAACCAAACACGTTTTATGACAGTCCTGTCCCCAGCGAAGGATCTCTCCAGTCTGCCAGTCGAGCACGGGTGCATGCTTTTGGAGCCAAGGTAGACCTAATAAGAAAGCGTGAGAGAGTCCAGGCAGAACATGAAACGAGATGCTCTCAGAATGCAACATTCCCACCTGCAGGGTTATGGATTCGGTGATAAGTTGGATGGGACGTGGTAGGAGACCCCCATCCACAGCAGCGACAGATACTGGTACAACCAGAGGTTTGGTAGGAATGCAATATTTTTCTACCAGAGCCTGTGAAACAAGATTCCCGGCTGCTCCAGAATCAAGTTGGGCTAGTTCGAAAAAACGGTTCTCACCGAGAAGAATTGAGACTGACAGCAGCAGAGATGGAGAGGATTTATTCTTGTCTAGATTGACCTCTCCGAGCGAACCTAGACACTGGCGTTTCCCGACCTCTCCGGACAGGTACGGATCAGGTGCTCCTTACTGCCACAGTAGAAGCAACTCCCCTCGGCACGGCGTAAGTCCTGACGGGCTTTGACCATCTTGGTCTGGTCGACCTGCATAGGCTCAGAAGTGTGTACCTGGGGAGAAACGGAAGGAGTTACGGGTCTCTGAAAAGTAGGAGCTAGACGAGGAAACCTTCTCTCACGGGTGACCTCTTTGGCGCGCTCCTGGAACCGTAGATCAATTAGATTGGCAAGAGTTATTAGGTCATCGAGAGAGGTAGGAATGTCCCGACCGGCAAGTTCATCTTTAATACGACCGGACAGACCCTCCCAGAAGACAGATATCAGAGCGTCATTATCCCAAGCCAGCTCCGAGGCAAGGGTACGGAACCGTATGGCATATTGACCCACGGTGAGACTTCCCTGACGGAGGCGTAGCAGAAATGATGCGGAGGAGGTCTTCCGTCCGGGTTCGTCGAATACCTTCCGGAAGGCCGAGAGAAAGGCAGGCAGGTCGGACACCAGGGGGTCTTCTCTCTCCCAAAGAGGATTAAGCCAGGCCAGAGCCTCTCCGGTGAGATGGGACATGATGAAGGCAATTTTGGCCCGGTCGGAGTTAAACTGGTGGGACAGGAGTTCAAAGTGCAGGGAGCACTGGTTAATGAATCCCCGAGCCAGAGCAGGGTCGCCTCCAAAACGAGGAGGTGCTGAAAGTCGAGGTCCGGGAACGGAAACCACGGAATTGGTGAGCAGCGGAACTGCCGGATTGCGAGTCATAACGCCAGCGGTGGTTGCTGGTGAAGCAGTCAGAGTGTCCAGGCGGGAATTAACATTCCGCAGGTGACCCAGGATGGACTCCTGTTGAGACCTCTGACGAGACAGTTCATGACACAGGTCAGAGAGCGAGGGAGTTTGGGTGCCACCGGGTTCCATGGCCCGAGCAAACTGTAACGGGTCTGGGAGGCAGAACCTCTGAGCTATTATACAAGGAGGCTTACCTTGTAAAGGAGCGGGTGGCGCCTGGGGAAGTCGGACAGGAAGTCACGGCAAGTGACCGGGGCAGTCTCTGGATAGACAGGCAGGTAGTCACGGCAAGTGACCGGGGCAGTCTCTGGATAGACAGGCAGATAGTCACGGCAAGTGACCGGGGCAGTCTCTGGATAGACAGGCAGGTAGTTACGGCAAGTGACCGGGGCAGTCTCTGGATAGACAGGCAGGTAGTCAAGGCAAGTGACCGGGGCAGTCTCTGAATAGACAGGCAGGAAGTCACGGCAAGTGACCGGGGCAGTCTCTGGATAGACAGGCAGGTATGACCTGTGATGGTTGAGCCTCCCGGTAGGCTAGCAGGCAGATGGTAGATGTGCGTCCTCAGATAAACGGGCTGACTGGTCCAAAGACAGACTGACAGGTGATGGTGGACAGACTGTCGGACGTTGACGCCTCCAGCTAGGCTAGCAGACTGGTAACCGGTGAACATCAGCAGATACACGGGCAGGCTGGTCCATAGACAGACTGGCAGGTGATGGCGGGCAGACTGTCGGACGGTGGAGCCTCCAGGTAGGCTAGCGGACAGGTAGCAGACAGCAAACTGGCAGGAAACAGGCAGGTAACTGGTAACGGAACCTGAGGGCTGAAGCAGAGTAGTGAACAGTGCAACAACATTGCTCGGGCACCTCCATTAAGGAGGAGGTGCTTTATATAAGGTGGAATCCTCCGGCATTGGCCGGGGACCTTTTTTGAAAGATGCGCGCGGCCCCTTTAAGAGCGGGGGAGTGCACGTGCGCGCGCCCTAAGCCCAGTGGCAGGGAAGGAGCGCGCAGCCCCAGCAGGGCGGAAGGAGGACGCCGAGCGAGGGTAAGAGGAGCGACGTCCCTGCCTGGCAGAGGACGCTGGCGCAGGGGAACAGCGTCCCTGCCTGGCAGAGGACAGGGACGCTGGCGCAGGGGAACAGCGTCCCTGCCTGGCAGAGGACAGGGACGCTGGCGCCGGCGCTACACTGTAATTATATGTATGCGCATGTTATTAGGTGCTATATTGACCAGTTAGGTTAACGGATTTATCGCAAGTGCATTTCATATTTACACATCCATTCTAGCAGGATCCGACATGGTTTTTCAGTGCGCATGCGTGGTCCGAACCGTGGAGTTGCTTGGCAGCGGCGTCTCCATGTGACCTTGGGGCCGTCCCGGGCATGCTGGGTCGCATGACGTCTGCTGTTAAGTCACTTCCGTCAGTGTCTCGGCGGCGCATGCGCCATGACGAATGCCGTTCCTGGATCACTTACTATAAATACTCTGGGTTACATGACTGAGGTTAGTTATTCCCCTGACGAAGGATAAGGTATCCGAAACGCGCGTCGGGGCGCGTGGATATAGGCTGGCTCTTACTGCTCACGGCGACTCTCAGGTATACAGCTGTTACTATTTGGCTCTCAAGCCTGTCTCTTGTATCGGCCGGCATCTAGGTGCCTATTGTGTCATTTTCCATCGCTTACACTTTGGTGGATTTATTTTATTATCTACACTATTTTTACACAATATGATGTTAGTTATTTATTAGTGTTACACTTTCCTTATATTTATAATTATATTATTGAGCATATTTACACTAGTGTGTCAGTTTTAATGATATATTCGCATAAATTTTTTTGCACCATATTTGTGTTAATTTTACACATTTTTGCACATTTGCACATTTTTAGCGATATATTTTGATACATATCAGCCGTTTTTGTTTGGTTTTATAAAAGCCATATTTTTTAGCTGTTACATTCATATACCTGTTATTATTACCTTGTCGCGATATATATGTATTTATTATACTATATTTTTATTAATTAATTTTTTTGATTCAAAAAATTGTGCATATTTTTATATATATATATAATATTGTGAGCTTTTTATGATTAAATTCCAGCCTTTATTTACTGTATTTAACACATTGTGATTATTAGCCATTGTGGTTTTTTAGTGTTCTATGTTTTGTTATGTATTAAATAAAGGCCTTTTTTGCCTCACAATTATTGGTGATTTTATATTTATTTATTTTTTAAGGTAATTTTACCACACTTTGGTTTAGCCTCTCCTTGTCTTTTGGCCTGTACCCACCATATCCTTTTCCCTTTCTTCACCGGATGGTCTGCCATCCTTTGGTTTGGAGGTTGTTATTTGTATTCCTTTTGGGTCTTAATAATTTTAAAATCAATATAGAATAATTATTAATTAAATTATTTGACATAGTACCTCCTTTTCTAATCTTTACAATAATGTCATGCAGATTATGCAACACCAGAAATTTGCAACTCTCCTGATGATCTGGTTCAACCCTCATTATCACCTGAGTAGAAAACTGGGGTTTATTCTCCGCCAAAGGGGTAGAATCAATGCCCAGCAAAGGAATAGACTTCCGCAGGGGTATCATGGGAAACCCACAACGCTTAGCAAAGTCAAAATCCATCAGGTTAATAGCTGCTTCTGAATCAACAAAAGCTTGAGCCGAAAATGTGGACAGGGAGCAAATCAGGGTAACAGTCAACAGAAATTTAGTCTGAACACTACCCAAGACAACTGAGCGTGCAAAACGTCTTCCCCGCTTAGGGCAGACGGAAATAGCATGAGAAGCGTCACCACAGTAGAAACATAACCCATTGCGCTTTCGAAACTCATGACGCTGAGCCTCAGAAGTCACACCATCACACTGCATGGGCTCAGGAGAAGGCTCACAAGGCAACACTATCTCACGCATACCTTTGCGCTCACGCAAACGTCTGTCAATTTGAATAGCCAAAGACATAGAATCATTGAGACCAGAGGGAACAGGGAATCCCACCATAACGTCTTTTACATTTTCTGACAGACCCTTCCGAAAAAGGGCTGCCAGAGCATCATCATTCCATTTGGTCAGGACTGCCCACTTTTGGAATTTCTGACAGTACAGCTCAGCGTCTTCACGACCCTGATTTAATGCCAACAAGGTCTTTTCAGCTTGATCAGTGACATTAGGTTTATCGTACAAAAACCCTACTGTGAAGAACGTGCACACGGTCTGCCACACGGTAGCCCAGGGTATCACGGCTTGTGATCCCTCCGTGCCGCAAATGTGACGAAAACGCGCACACACACGACGGCTGCTGCCGTCCGACCCAATAATCTGCAGGGATTTATAATTATCCCACTTCCACTTAGGAACTTGCAGCTCTCTGGCGCCCCCTATACCCTCAGGTCAGTCAGGGAACTGCACCTAGGATAATTAGTCGCCAGACGGGCCACTTGGATGTGTGCTGGCTATTGGGCACGCTGCAGTGAGGGAATTATAATTACTCCGGGCCGCAGCCAGGCAATACACTTATAAAACCCGCTCCGTCACTGCCAACGCCACCCAATAGGTTAACACTTTACACTCCTTCCTTTTAGCTGCCACCAGCTATGATTTACTTAATGAACGATTTATCAAGAGGGTCCGTAGCAACCCCAAAACAGTAGCGTAGTACTTCAGGCACGTGCAAATTCGTTTATAGAGCAGGAGAAACAAACTAATAATTTTATAGGTTTATTCCTTAAAAGGCAGGCAGTGCTTATAGTTTAAAAAAAAGGTAACAAGCTGAGTGTTATGATCTGCTACAAGCACTAAGGAAAGATGGGAATTCTGTCCCTACAATAGGACTGAGCTGAATCCCTACGATGTAACGGGGAACCTGATCCTGCGACCAGACCCGCTAAAGTCCTCAGCTAGTCTGAACGAAGACCTATAGTTGCGAGGGAGGAATCCCTACAAGATCTAGGGACTGGGTGAAAAGGTGGACACCTCCTAACAGAAAGTGTAGCAGGGAAAATAAAACAAAAAACAAATACTAAGAGATCCTCAGATCAAGCAAAACTGACAGAGTAAGGCACCTAAGCACCCGGCTAGCTTAAGAGTAGATAATACAATGAAGTCCAGCAAAGCCAGAAGGGCGGAGCCAGACTAAATAGGGTAAAAAGGTCATGTGACCAGCAAACTGAAACAAAACCTAACAAGAGGGTTCTAACACTGAGACAGTTATGTACAATACAGTTAGAAATAAAACAGGATTAAAGGTGAAAATCACTTACATGGCAGTTACAGGCAAGACAGGCTGGGGAGGAGCCACACGTCATAGTTCATTTGCAGATCTGTTAGTCACGTCATCACAGCCTGGAATGAGCAAGGGGGGCTCACCGCAAGACTTATACCTGTGGGCTGCTGACCTCACAAAAGGGGATGGTTTTTCTGGCCACCTCCCCAGGCTACAAGTTATGGTTTGAGCTCTGAAAGATCATAAGGTTGATACCGCCTTCTGGGAAACTAGCAGAATAATGGCAGACCTATCAATGATCATACTTTAAAATGACGGTTCAAATGAGCCCAAACTTGGGTGAAATAGTTCATGGTGCGTCCAAGAATTCCATTTCTCGGGTTCTGTTGGAGTTACGGGTTCACCAGTACAACGGGAACGATGCCGGATGGGGCTACGTTACAGAACAGCAGGTGCCGTGTTTCTATCATAAGCTCACGGCATATTATAGACAGATGATTAGATTACCACTTTATAGAATGGGAGCAGAGAAAGCTGAGCTTGAAGACAAAGAAAATTCCTGAGGTGGGAGTTAAAGGGATAGAGTGAGCTGTTAGTTCAAACCGTGACTTGCAGCGAACTGTAGGCACAGGGGGGAGGAGAGGTGGCTTTGCTCTGTGCTGGCAAAACGCTGGGAGTCGTAGTTCTATGGGGAAGGTTCTAGAACCGCACAAGAAATGGAGCTTGCAGTATCATCACACCTTCCCCTTTTAGAGGGCGCTAAGGAGGCATGACCTGTCGGTAATCCGCCATGCGCACCTCAGCGGGTTCGCCACGCCGTGACAACCCATCAGCATTCCCATGATCGCTGCCTTTCTTGTGTTGTACGGCAAAATCATACTGCTGTAGGGCAAGGCTCCAGCGTAGCAACCTACCATTGGTTCCGACATGGTGTGCAGCCAGCTCAGAGGGTTGTGGTCGGTGACCACCTTGAAGGTGCGCCCGTACAGGTAGGGCTGCAAACGTTGCAGTGCCCAGACCATGGCCAGGCACTCCTTCTCGATGGTGGAGTATGCCACTTCCCTCGGCAGAAGTTTCTGGCTCAGGTACAACACGGGGTGCTCCTGGTTCCCCGAATCAACCTGGCTGAGTACAGCACCGAGGCCGAATTCGCTGGCGTCAGTCTGTACCAGGAATGGCCGACTGCTGTCGACGGCTTTCAACACTGGAGAGCTGCACAGGGCTGTTTTCAAAGCTTGGAATGCCGCCTCACAGCCATCTGTCCAGCTGACTGTTTGGGGTAGATTGCCCTTGGTGAGGTCCGTCAAGGGTTTTGCAATGGCGCTATAGTTCAGTACGAAACGCCTATAGTACCCTGCAGTGCCCAGGAAGGACTTCACCTGCTTTTTGGTCCTGGGGGTGGGCCAGGACACGATCGCATCCACTTTCTCGGGCTCTGGACTCATGGAACCCCCGCCTACCCGGTGCCCCAGGTAGTGGACCTCCCTCATGCCCATCTGGCATTTTCCCGGCTTGATGGTCAGACCTGCCTGGAGATGCTGAAGGTGTTCCTCCCAGGTGGAACTGAAGACGGCAATGTCGTCCAGGTACGCCACAGCGTACTCCTCCAGTCCCTGAAGCAGGTGGTTGACCATCCGCTGATAAGTGGCAGGGGCATTCTTCATGCCGAAAGGCATGACCGTGGACTCGTACAGTCCAAAAGGGGTGATAAAGGCGGATTTCTCCTGCGCCGCAGGGCTCAGGGGAATCTGCCAGTATCCCCGGCTTAAATCAATGATGGATATGTACTTGGCATTCGCCAACCGCTCCAGCAGATCCTCGATGCGTGGCATTGGGTGTGCATCAGAAGTAGTGACGGCGTTGAGCCCCCTGTAGTCCACGCAGAACCGGGTGGTCCGATCCTTTTTTGGCACGAGAACTACAGGTGAGGCCCACGCGCTTTTGGATGGTCGGATCACCCCAGCTGCAACATCTCATGGATCTCCTGGCGCATAATCTGCTGCACCTCCTCAGAGATCCGATAAGGTGTCCGCCGTAACGGGGCGTGATTCCCGGTGTCCACCTCGTGGACTGCCAACTTGGTCCTTCCGGGTTGGTTAGTAAACACGGCCCGAAAGGATTCCAGAGTGGTCAGCAACTGCAACCGCTGGGAGACGGTTAGCGAGGCATTTACCTCCATGTCCTCAATGGACCCATTGGCCTTGGCTTGGGCCAGCATGTCCAGGAGGGGATCCTCCTCCCCGTCCTCGGGCAGGTTGCAGACCGGTAGGACGCAGGCTTCACGTTCGTGATGGGCCTTCATCATGTTGACGTGAAAGACCTTGCGCCTACCCCGAGTGTGGTCAAGCGTGACCACGTAGGTGACTGGGTTGAGCCGTTGGTGCACGACGTACAGGCCTTCCCAGGCTGCCTGAAGCTTATCCTTTGGTACGGGGACCAGCACCCACACCTTTTGACCCACCTGGTAGGTCCACTCCTGGGCGTTCTGGTCGTACCAGTGCTTCTGGTCAGCCTGAGCCTGCGTCATGTTGTCATGCACCAACTGCGTCAAGGTCTGCATCTTGTCGCGGAAGCGCATGACATAATCCACGATGGACACTTCCGTGGGGTTTGGCTCATCTTCCCAGGATTCTCTTATCAACCCAAGGGGTCCCCGGACTCGCCTGCCATACAGGAGCTCAAAGGGGGAGAACCCCGTCGAGGCCTGCGGGACTTCTCTGTAGGCAAACAGCAGGTGTGGGAGGTACCGCTCCCAATCGCGTCCCTGGGTCTCAACCAGCATGCGGAGCATCTGTTTGAGGGTACCGTTAAAGCGCTCACACAAACCAATGGTCTGTGGGTGATACGCACTCGATACCATACGCGTCACCTGCATTTTGCTGCAGAGAGCCTTCATTAGGCGAGACATAAATTGGGTCCCTTGATCGGTAAGCATCTCCCTGGGAAATCCTACCAGTGAAAAGATGGTCACCAGTGCATCCGCCACCTTATCTGCCCTAGTTGAGGACAGAGCTACTGCCTCCGGGTACCGGGTAGCGTAGTCTACCACAGTTAGGATTGTGACAGTGTCACTGGTTTTTATATGTGAAGGGAGGTATGTGTCACACAGGATGCCCTCCTGTGTGAACTAAGACCTACTTTATTTATCTGCTTACACTCTCTACATGTATAAGTCCTGACAGGACCTGTGTGATGTCAGAGTCATGTGATCCATCACGTGATTCAGGAGTCACAAGGTCTGGGGCTTAAATGCCTGAAGGCCCTAGCTTTCAGTGTTCAGTGTGGTCTGGAGAGGAAGGTCTCCAGACAGTATAGTGGAAGCTACAGAGTTTTCCACAAGGACTTTGACTGTGCCGTTTATGCTACTGAGAGCGGGCGGAACCCTCTCATCTATGGACTGAGTTATTGTTTGGTTTTTTTATGCTTTTCCCGTTTAACCCAGAAGGGTCATGTTTACTTTTCCTGCGAAACCTGCATGAGTTTATGGCTGATAATAAACCAGCAGAAAGATAACCCAGTGTCATGTGTGCATCGCCACGAAGATCGTCGCGGTTGCACATTCTGACTTCTCACAGCTGAGTTGCTGTTTCTTTGTGTTTGGCAGTTAGGGAGTTAATTCTGTCTGTGCTCAGTTCTGGGACTGGGTGCAGTTTCTCCCGGCTGCAATTAATTATTTGTTGATTGGTTTCCTTTAAGTCTCTGGTTGTCTGTGTTGGGAGTTGCCAGTGAAATTCTTCATGCAGACCACAGATAGGATTGTATCTGTATAGACTTAAGTTAAAGAGCTCCTTGGTTGTTTTAAGCTCACCTTGCTTAGAGTTTAATATCCCGGATCATTTGTGTTCCTTCTGTGTTTGAGTGTGTATGCAAGTCTGTGTTTTCTCCAGTCTGTCTTATATGTCTAATCTGTGTATTTAGCAGAGATCAGCCCATATCCCTTTGGTGGTAATCAGTATCCTTCTTAGGACTGATTACAGGGTTCAGGGACTGATAGGAGACAGGGTTAGGCTGGAGACTTGGACCTCTGAACCATTATCAGTACCTCCAAGGTGAGGGATTAGTTAGGACCCCAGTTTAGGGTCAGGTTAGACCCCCGGTCCTCCTCTTTCCAGTGACAGTGTATCAAGTCCTCAAGATTAACCCTGAGTTCAACGGATATCGTGTCAGGTAAATCTATTCTATATTTACATGCTGATGTTGCTAATCTATATGTTGTATAGAGTGTTGTTCTTTTAAGAATAGTGTACTGACATCGTACACATATCATAAGACCGCGTGACATTTTCACTGGCCCATAAAATTATTCCCAGTTGCCATGGATCCAGTAGCCCAGCTGGCTCTGCAGTTGCAGGGATTATCCATGGAGCTGACGGACATTAAGTCCAAAGTTTTGTCTCCCTCGGAGCAAACCAGATTTGAACCTAAAGTAGCTCTCCCGGACAGGTTCACTGGTGGGCGAGACAAATTTTTTACCTTCAGGGAAGCATGTAAATTGTATTTTCGGCTTCGGCCTCGATCATCAGGGAGTGAAGAGCAGAGAGTGGGAATTGTTATCTCGCTCCTACAAGGGGACCCTCAATCCTGGGCCTTCTCCCTTCCTCCGGGATCCCCGGCTCTACAGTTAGTAGATCGATTTTTTACTGCCCTGGGTTTGGTATATGATGACCCAGATCGGGTCTCTCTTGCTGAGACAAATTACGTAAGATACAGCAGGGAGATCGTCCGGCGGAGGAATTTGCTTCTGAGTTCCGTAGATGGGCCACAGATACTCAGTGGAATGACCCAGCTCTTAGAAGCCAGTTTTGTCATGGGCTTTCTGACAAATTAAAGGACGTTTTGGCTCAGTATGATTCTCCTCCATCACTGGAGGCTGCTATGGCCCTAGCTATCCGTACTGATAGACGGCTCCGGGAGAGGTGCGAGGTAACTCCGCCCCTGTTGTTACTCCACCTACTACTAAAGTCCCTTATGTTGAGGTTCCCCTTGTCTGTTCGGAGGAGCCTATGCAGTTGGGAGGGACATCATTTCGTAGGAGGGGATTGGCGGTACGCAGCAGGACTAGAAGGTGTTTCTTCTGCGGGAAAGAGGGACATTTTGTTGGGGGATGTCCATCCCGTGCCTTGTTGAGCAAAAAGTCGCCGGAAAAACTGCTAATCCCAGGTTGTGTGGTGGACGACAACCTGGGAGTATGTATTTCGTCCGCTAGTTCTTCTCAGTTCCTTGTACCAGTGGAGGTGGTGGTTGGTACGAGAGTGGAGAGATTTTCTGTTCTTCTTGATAGTGGGTCCGGGGCTAATCTGGTTGATGCTCAGTTTGCTCAGGCTCAAGGTATGCATCTGAGTGTATTGGTCAAACCGATCCCTATATTCTCCATTGACGCCAGGCCTCTTGGCCAAGGTAGCTTTGTTCATGAGGTTCATAACATTGACCTTCGGGTAGGGGCAATACATAGGGAACTATTATCTTGTTATGTGTTGGAGGGTCTACCTACTCCTATTGTGTTGGGACTTCCTTGGTTGGTTAAACATAACCCTGTGATTAATTGGCAGTCCAGAGATATAAGCCAATGGGGGGAGTTTTGCAAAAGTAACTGCATGAACACAGTCATCAGTGCGGTCGTGCCTAGTACTTTGCCTCCTTTTTTGGAGGACTTTGGGGATGTGTTCTCTGAGGAGGGGTGTCAGGAGTTGCCTCCTCATCGCGTGTATGACTGCTCTATTAATTTACTTCCTGATGCTAAGTTACCTAAAGCTAGGTTATATAACCTCTCTGGTCCTGAGAGGCAGGCTATGAAAGATTATATTTCGGAAAGTCTGGACAAAGGGCATATTAGACCTTCATCTTCCCCAGTGGCCGCGGGGTTCTTCTTTGTGAAGAAAAAAGATGGAGGCCTACGCCCTTGCTTGGATTTCCGCGAACTTAATCGGATTACTGTTCGAGATCCGTATCCACTCCCTCTGATTCCTGATCTCTTCAATCAAATTGTTGGCGCCAAATGGTTCTCTAAATTGGATCTCAGGGGGGCGTATAATCTGATTAGGATAAAAGAGGGGGATGAGTGGAAAACGGCGTTTAACACGCCGGAGGGACATTATGAGAACCTTGTCATGCCTTTTGGTCTGACTACTGCACCAGCAGTATTCCAACATTTTGTTAATGACATTTTTCGTCATCTGGTGGGGCTGTTTGTGGTCGTATATTTGGATGACATTTTAATTTACTCACCAGATCTTGTGTCTCACCAGGAGCATGTGAGACAGGTGTTGCAGATCTTGCGAGACAATAAACTATACGCCAAACTGGAAAAGTGTGTATTCGCCGTACAGGAACTTCAGTTTTTGGGTTTCTTGGTGTCAGCCTCCGGTTTCCGTATGGACCCTGAAAAGGTGAGAGCAGTGCTTGAATGGGATCAGCCAGAGGATCTTAAGGCTCTGCAGCGTTTTCTGGGGTTTGCTAACTACTACCGGAAATTTATTTGTAATTTCTCATCTGTTGTCAAACCTCTCACTGACATGACAAGAAAAGGGACGGATTTTTCTAAATGGTCGGACAAAGCTTGCCAAGCTTTTTCCTCTTTGATAAAATGTTTTGCTTCGGCACCCGTTCTCATCCAACCAGATGCATCACAGCCGTTCGTTGTGGAGGTGGACGCGTCTGACGTAGGGGTGGGTGCAATATTGTCCCAGGGTCCGTCCCTGGTAAATGGCATCCGTGCGCTTTCTTTTCTAAAAAATTGTCGTCCGCCGAAAGGAATTATGATATCGGCAATAGGGAACTTTTGGCCATTAAGTTGGCTTTTGAAGAATGGCGTCACTTTTTGGAGGGGGCAGTCCACCCGGTCACCGTCATTACTGATCACAAGAACCTGCTGTATTTAGAATCTGCTAAGCGTCTGAATTCCAGACAAGCTCGATGGTCGTTGTTTTTTACCAGGTTTAATTTTGTTGTCACTTATCGCCCTGGATCTAAGAATGTTAAGGCGGATGCCTTGTCTCGCAGTTTCCCAGGGGCCGGGAAAATGGATGACCCGATTCCTATCCTTCAGGAGGGGGTGGTAGTGTCGGCTGTATGTTCTGAGCTTGAGGAGGAGGTGTTAGAGGCTCAGGGGGACGCCCTGCAGGACCTCCAGGGAGACTGTTTGTCCCAAATCAGTTGAGACAAAAGGTTATTGAGGCACATCATAATTCTGCTTTAGCAGGACATCCAGGGAGTAAGGCTACTTTAGATCTCCTTTCTCGCCGGTTTTGGTGGCCTAACGTTAATAAAGATGTTTTAACTTTTGTTGCGTCCTGTGGGGTTTGTGCTCGCTCTAAGACCCCTCATACCCGTCCGTCTGGGACCCTCTTACCCTTGAAACTTCCGGAGCGTCCATGGACTCATTTGTCTATGGACTTCATCACGGACCTTCCTCAGTCGTCAGGGAAGACTGTCATACTGGTGGTTGTTGACAGGTTCAGTAAGATGGCACATTTCATTGCTCTTCCTGCCCTCCCTAATGCTAAAACTCTGGCGCAGGTGTTCATTGGGGAGATTGTGAGACTTCATGGGTTGCCTTCTGATGTGGTGTCAGATAGGGGGTCTCAGTTTGTGTCCAAGTTTTGGAGGGCATTTTGTTTACGTCGGGGGATGCAATTGTCATTTTCCTCGGCTTTTCATCCGCAGACCAATGGTCAGACAGAGCGTCTGAATCAAAGCCTAGAGACTTATCTTCGGTGTTTTGTCTCAGAGAACCAGGAGGACTGGTCTTCTTTCTTGCCTCTGGCAGAGTTCGCTCTTAACAACAGGCGGAGCGAGTCCACTGGTAAGTCCCCGTTTTTTGGGGCATATGGTTTTCATCCCCAGTTTTGTACATTCAATGGGGGGGGCCCTTCTGGGGTTCCTGAGGAGGAGCGTTTCTCGTCGTCACTTGCTTCAGTGTGGAGAGGTGTATTGAATAATCTGAGTGCTATGGGGAACCGTTATAAACGTATGGCTGATAGGAGGAGAGTTTCTGGTCCAGATCTTAATGTGAACGATCTGGTATGGTTGTCTACCAGGAATATAAAACTTAAAGTTCCCTCCTGGAAGCTGGGCCCCAGATTCATCGGGCCGTACAGGATCAGTTCCATAATTAATCCTGTGGCATTTCGTCTGGACCTCCCTCCTACGTTTAAAATTCATAATGTGTTCCACAAGTCATTACTTAAGAGGTACGTGGCACCAGTCATACCATCACCTCTACCTCCTCCTCCAGTGGTGGTCAATGGTAACTTGGAGTTTCAAGTGTCAAAGATCATTGACTCACGTCTGAATCGCCGGTCCCTTCAGTACTTGGTGCATTGGAAGGGGTATGGTCCAGAGGAGAGGACGTGGGTTCCTGCGTCTGACATTAACGCAGATCGTTTGGTGCGGACCTTCCACAGAACTCACCCGGGCAAACCTGGCCCTGAGGGTCCGGAGGCCCTCGTAGAAGGGGGGGTACTGTCATGTGTGCATCGCCACGAAGATCGTCGCGGTTGCACATTCTGACTTCTCACAGCTGAGTTGCTGTTTCTTTGTGTTTGGCAGTTAGGGAGTTAATTCTGTCTGTGCTCAGTTCTGGGACTGGGTGCAGTTTCTCCCGGCTGCAATTAATTATTTGTTGATTGGTTTCCTTTAAATCTCTGGTTGTCTGTGTTGGGAGTTGCCAGTGAAATTCTTCATGCAGACCACAGATAGGATTGTATCTGTATAGACTTAAGTTAAAGAGCTCCTTGGTTGTTTTAAGCTCACCTTGCTTAGAGTTTAATATCCCGGATCATTTGTGTTCCTTCTGTGTTTGAGTGTGTATGCAAGTCTGTGTTTTCTCCAGTCTGTCTTATATGTCTAATCTGTGTATTTAGCAGAGATCAGCCCATATTCCTTTGGTGGTAATCAGTATCCTTCTTAGGACTGATTACAGGGTTCAGGGACTGATAGGAGACAGGGTTAGGCTGGAGACTTGGACCTCTGAACCATTATCAGTACCTCCAAGGTGAGGGATTAGTTAGGACCCCAGTTTAGGGTCAGGTTAGACCCCCGGTCCTCCTCTTTCCAGTGACAGTGTATCAAGTCCTCAAGATTAACCCTGAGTTCAACGGATATCGTGTCAGGTAAATCTATTCTATATTTACATGCTGATGTTGCTAATCTATATGTTGTATAGAGTGTTGTTCTTTTAAGAATAGTTTACTGACATCGTACACATATCATAAGACCGCGTGACACCCAGAGAACGTGTGTCCTGAGTCTGCCTCGAGGAGAGCCGAGCGAGTCGTCCTGCCACAGTTGGTGTGAGAGTGCGTGCAGGATTCCAGGAACACGTGTACCTGCTACAAAGACCGGTGGATGTCCTGGGTGAAGGCTGCCAGCCAGCCAGAGAAGTCCGGCAGCATGGAGGAGCTCGTTAAGCACCTGGTCCAGGCCCAGCAGAACATGCAGCAGCAACACCTACAGAGCCAGCAGAGCATACAGCAGGCCCAGCAGAGCATGCAGCAGCAGCACCAGGAGACGACCAAACTGTTGCTTCAGCAGATCCAGTTGCAGCAAAAGTCGCAGCAGCAGCACCAGCAGGAGGCGCAACAGCAGATACAGCTTTTGGCAGACGCCATCCAGAGCAGGGCGGCCGCCTTAACCCCAGGGCCGACTGATGATTCTCACGTCCGGAAGGCGGTAAGACGGGCCATGCAGAAAATGACCCCTGAGGATGATGTAGAAGCATTTTTGACTGTTTTTGAGAGGGTGGCTGATCGGGAGAGACTTCCACCAGCACAGTGGGCCGAGGTTCTGGCGCCATATTTATCGGGTGAACCCCAAAAAGCGTATTTTGACTTGGCGCTGCAAGATGCTAAGGAGTATCCCAAACTAAAGACAGAGATCTTAACACGTCTGGGAGTAAATATGGCAGTAAGAGCCCAGCGAGTTCATCACTGGACATATGCTAGCAACAAACCCCCTCGTTCGCAGATGTTTGATCTACTGCATCTTGTTCAGAAGTGGCTACAACCGGAGTCCTCCACTCCGGCCCAGATGGTTGAGCGGGTGGTGATTGACAGATTCATGCATTCCCTTCCCAAGTCAGTACAGACCTGGGTTGCCCAGGGTGATCCCCAGAACGCAGATGACTTTATCGGCCTGGTAGAGAGGTACCAGGTAGTGGAGAGATCTCTTGGGAAACCGGATGCAGTCACTTCTCCCTACTGGGATACCCAAAATGGGGTGGGTTCACCACGGAAGGGGTCTAGAGCCACCACTGGGGGGCGTCCCACTCCTATTGAAGGTGCCTTTAGAACAGTTGGGAAAGATATAGTTTGCTGGCGATGTCACAACCCTGGACATGTAGCTGCCAGGTGTCAAATATCCCCTGAGCCCATGGACTGCAGCCTAGGCAGACGGGTCTCCTATTATGCCTATCCAGCCTGTAGCGTGGACTGTCGACCCGGCGAAGGACCGCAGGCGTGTGCAGTATCCATTAATGGAATAAAAGTGCTTGGGCTGTTGGACTCCGGGAGTCTGGTGACCTTGATCAGAGCATCCCTTCCCCACCAGTTGATCCCTTCAAAAACCCTGGGTGTTTGGTGCATCCATGGTGACGCCAAGGACTATCCCGTGGCCACAGTAACAGTGGGGACAGACTGTGGTACCCAGTCCCATGAAGTCGGGGTGGTAAAGGACCTGATACATCCTGTCATATTGGGCCGTGATTTTTCCTTATTCTGGGACTTGTGGGGGAGGGGAACTGAACTAAGGAGCCTGGGGAAAAGCGAGATCCATGAAGAAGAACCCCCGACAGAGTCTCAGAGAGGGGAATTCCCACTGTGCGTCCTTGTCGGTGATGAGGGTGAGACGGTGACCGAGGAGGTCGACTTACCTGCGATTGAGATGTCCAGAGAGAACTTTGGGACTGCTCAAATTCGAGACCTGACCTTAAAAGGGGCGTTCGACCAGGTTACTGTATGTAATGGGGTTGCCCAAGAGCCGGGGGCCGACACCAGATTCCCCCACTTTGCAGTACAGGGGGAGTTGCTATATCGTGTGGCCAAACTTAGGGGCGGTGAGATAGTGGAGCAGCTGTTAGTGCCGGGGCCATACAGACGGCGGGTGCTAGATATAGCCCATTCATATGTTCTGGGGGGACACCTAGGGGTCGAGAAAACTCAGGAGAGGATACTGAGGAGGTTTTATTGGCCAGGGTGTTATCGTGAAATTCAAAACTTTTGTAGGTCCTGCCCCACCTGACAAATAACCGCTCCCTCCTCCCACTCCCGTAGCCCCTTAGTTCCACTACCTGTGATAGAGGTTCCCTTTGAGAGGATTGCCATGGACCTCGTGGGCCCCATAGTCAAATCAGCTCGGGGTCACCAATATATCCTGGTCGTCATGGACTATGCGACTCGGTATCCAGAAGCGGTGCCCCTAAGGAACATGTCCAGTAAGAGTATAGCCCGAGAGTTGGTCCATATTTTTGCTCGGACAGGTCTACCAAAAGAGATTCTAACAGACCAAGGAACCCCCTTCATGAGCAAGGTGATGAAGAAGCTTTGCAGAGTCCTTCAGATAACTCAACTGCGGACCTCGGTTTATCATCCACAAATGGACGGCCTAGTGGAACGCTTCAACAAGACCTTAAAGGCGATGCTCAAGAAGGTCGTGGAAAAGGACGGGAGAGATTGGGACTACCTGCTCCCATTTCTGCTCTTCTCGGTCAGAGAAGTCCCTCAAGCCTCCACTGGCTTCTCTCCATTTGAGCTCCTATATGGACGGCATCCAAGAGGTCTCCTAGACATCGCCAAGGAAACTTGGGAGGCTGAAGTCACGCCACACCGGAGTATCATAGAACATGTCGCCCAGTTACAGGAGAGAATGTCAAGAGTGATGCCCATCGTGAAGGAACATCTCCTCCAGGTGCAGGAAGCCCAGGCAAGGGTCTATAACCGGTCGGCGAGACTAAGACAGTTCCAGCCCAGAGACCGTGTTTTGGTGCTGATCCCTACCGTCGAGAGCAAGTTCCTCGCCAAATGGCAAGGTCCATACGAGGTGGTGGAGAAAGTCAGCGAGGTTAATTATAGAGTTCACCAGCCTGGCCGAAGGAAGGCACATCAAATCTATCATGTAAACTTGCTCAAGCCGTGGCAGGACCGTGAACCTGTGGAAACTCCTTGCCTGGGGGCCGCACCAGAAGGCAACGTGGAGGAGGTCACTATTGCAGAAACCCTATCACCGGCCCAGAAGCAACAGTGTCGAGAACTACTACAGCGGAATCGGGACCTGTTCTCAGAGTTGCCAGGGCATACACAAGTGGTAGAACATGACGTGCTGACAGAACCGCATGTACGAGTGAATTTGAAGCCATATCGGATTCCGGAAGCACGCCGGGAGGTGATCTCAGCTGAGGTGAAGAGGATGTTAGACCTCGGGGTAATAGAGGAGTCAAAGAGTGGGTGGTCGAGCCCAATCGTCCTCGTGCCGAAACCCAATGGAGAGTGGAGGTTTTGTAATGACTACCGTCGGCTAAATGAGGTATCCAAGTGTGACGCATACCCGATGCCCTGCGTCGACGAACTCATCGAGAGGCTTGGACCGGCGAGGTACATCACCACTCTTGATCTGACGAAGGGCTACTGGCAGATCCCCATGTCCCAGATGGCTAAAGAAAAGACGGCTTTCTCAACACCTGAGGGCTGTTTTCAATACAAGCAGGTGCCGTTCGGACTACAGGGGGCCCCCGCCACCTTCCAGAGGGCTATGGATCGGATCCTAGCCCCACATAAGAAGTATGCCGCCGCCTACCTCAACGACATTGTGGTCTTTAGCCCGGACTGGGCTAGTCACCTACCTAAATTACAGGCCATTTTGGACGCGCTAAGGAAGGCAGGATTTACCATAAATCCGAAAAAGTGTGCCATCGGAAAAGAGGAGGCCAAGTACCTGGGCTATGTTGTTGGGAGAGGCGAAATAAAGCCCCAAATCAAGAAAGTTGAGGCAATTCAAACCTGGCCGCAACCGCTCTCAAAGAAGCAGGTGAAAGCATTCCTGGGATTGGTGGGATACTACGGTGGTTTATCCCAAAGTTCGCCATGATTGCCGCCCCACTAACAGATCTTCTAAAAGGCACCAAATCAACCATGGTGAAATGGACGGAAGAAACGGAGACCGCATTTCAAAAACTGAAGCTAGCTCTGTGCAAACAGCCTGTCCTGGTCGCGCCAGACTTTAAGAAAGAATTTGTGGTCCAGACTGACGCATCAGAGGTTGGTCTAGGAGCCGTACTCTCCCAAGAAATCAATGGGGAAGAACATCCCATTCTCTATCTAAGCCGAAAGCTGTCCTCCTGCGAGAAGAACTACGCCATAGTAGAGAAAGAGTGTTTAGCCATAAAATGGGCCGTGGATACACTGAGATATTACCTACTAGGCCGGAAGTTTAAATTAGTGTCAGACCATGCCCTGTTGAGATGGTTGAGGGAAAAGAGAGGAAAAAATGCTAGGGTAACTAGATGGTTCCTAGAGCTTCAAGATTTTAACTTTCACGTGGAGCATAGGCCAGGGAAGTTACATGGAAATGCAGATGTCCTCTCTAGGATTCCCTGTCTGGTGTCAGAAGGTGCCCAAACCCCCGGCTTTGGGCAGAGGGGGGGAATATGTGACAGTGTCACTGGTTTTATATGTGAAGGGAGGTATGTATCACACAGGATGCTCTCCTGTGTGAACTAAGACCTACTTTATTTATCTGCTTACACTCTCTACATGCATAAGTCCTGACAGGACCTGTGTGATGTCAGAGTCATGTGATCCATCACGTGATTCAGGAGTCACAAGGTCTGGGGCTTAAATGCCTGAAGACCCTAGCTTTCAGTGTTCAGTGTGGTCTGGAGAGGAAGGTCTCCAGACAGTATAGTGGAAGCTACAGAGTTTTCCACAAGGACTTTGACTGTGCCGTTTATGCTACTGAGAGCGGGCGGAACCCTCTCATCTATGGACTGAGTTATTGTTTTGTTTTTTTATGCTTTTCCCGTTTAACCCAGAAGGGTCATGTTTACTTTTCCTGCGAAACCTGCATGAGTTTATGGCTGATAATAAACCAGCAGAAAGATAACCCAGAGAACGTGTGTCCTGAGTCTGCCTCGAGGAGAGCCGAGCGAGTCGTCCTGCCACAGGATGTATTGCTTTCCAGAGCTGCTGGGGACGGCCAGCGGGCCCACAATGTCCACCGCGATCCTCTGGAAAGGCTCCTCTATCACTGGCAACGGGATCAGGGGAGCCTTAAGAGCAGGCCCCGCCTTCCCCACTTTTTGACAGGTGATACAGGAGCGGCAGTAGTTAGTCACATCTGTCCCCATCTTGGGCCAATAGAAGTGTTGAGACAGCCGTGCCTTAGTTTTGCTGATCCCCAAGTGTCCAGCAAGTGGAATCTCATGGACAATCCTCAACAACTCACCTCGGAACTGGTGCGGGACGATCAGCTGTTTTTCCCTCAACCACTCCTTTTGGGAATCTCCGGGTACTGTCTCCCGGTACAACCTTCCTCGTTCCCAGAACACCCTCTCCTTATCAGTCACGGAGGTTGGCGTCTCGGCGAGGTGCCTCAAGTTCCCCAGGCTCTCATCTGAGTGCAGAGCGGCCTGGAACTCCTGGCTGGAGGCAGCCAGAAGTGACGTCAGGGTTCCTTCCTCACTGGGACCCTCTGGGACCGGCTCTGGGTCCACCTCTGGTTCAGTCTCTCCTGTAGCGGAGGAGGGTCCTGATGGCAGGGCGCTACCTGCGATCCGGGCACTCTGACTGCGGGTGACAGCAGCTACATATGCAGTCTCCCCGGGGATTTCTACAGACCCATCAGCCTGCGCTGCTATGGGCTCTACCTCCCCATCCACCCCCAACACTTCAGGAGCAGTGCTACTTATGGGCCAGTTACCTTCCTCTGTGGCACTGGTCAGTGTCATGGCGTCACCTTCCTCCCGGTTCCCATGCACCTCCCCATTTCTTTGAGCACTGTCGCTTGCTCCTGTTAGGGGTTCCTCAGCCGTCTCACTCCGCAGAGCGACGTGGCTGAACGCTCCTGTACCTGTGGACACATCTACCACTTCAGAGAAAGGGTTAACAGGTTCAGATGGCACAGATACATCACTATCAGCATCATTCCTAGGGAAAGAAAGGTTATCAGTTACATAATCACTTCGCAAAGCATTGGCAGGTAACACATTCAGTTTCCCATCATCATCAACATCAACATCATGGTTAACGTTATCCTTATTATCAGATTGGGGAGGGGTGTCAGGGACATAGTACGCCACCATCCTCCCCAGATCAGTCCCCAATAAAACATCAGTGGACAGGTTTTCGGACACCCCCACTTCCTTCACCCCGCTCCCGGCACCCCAGTCAATGAAAACCCGGGCTATCGGCAAGGGGTAGTGGACGCCCCCAATCCCGGTGACAGTTAAGGTTTTCCCCGGAATCAACTCTTCAGGGGCCGCCAGTTCGGGTCGAATGAGGGTTCGTTCAGCCCCGGTGTCCTTGAGGCCTGTAGCAAGACGGGCCCCACGCGGACGGGCTGCACGTTGTCATCAACCCTCCCCACCACACCACCCACGAAAAGAACAGAGGCATTGGGCCCGGAGGCCTTGGCTGGGGGGTTCTTCTGCCTCTCCGGACAGGTGGCGCTGATGTGTCCAGTCCGTTTACAGGAGAAACACTGGCGGGGGTCTGATGTAGGCCTGGCGCTGGCAAAGGGGATAGTGCCTCCAGAGGGACGACTGGCAGGGGCACTGGGGTTGGTTGCAGGCTTGCCCCCTCCCCAGCGGGCGGTGACGGGCTTCCGCACCTCGGGTTTCCGGTTGGCCTCATAGCTGTCGGTGATCCGTGCTGTTCTGACCGCGTCTTCCGGTTCTCGGTCCAGGATGAACTGTCGGACCTCAGCTGGGCACAGATGCAGGAACTGGTCTTTGATCATCAGGTCCCTCAGCTCCTCAAAGGTGTCAACTGACAGTCCATGGATCCACTGGTCAAAGTGGGTCCTAAGTCCTTGCACCACATCGCTATAACTGTCATGTGGGCCACGTTGGAGGTTCCGGAACTTCTTTCGGTATACTCAGGGGTTTAGCTGGTACTTGGCGATCAGGGCCTGCTTGATGGCCTCATAGTTGTCATCTTGATCTGGCGTGAGTGAAGCAAACGCCTCCAGAGCTTTGCCCTTTAGCCCGGGGGTCAAGTACCTGGCCCATTGGTCATCAGGCAGCTGGTACTGTCTGCAGACTTTCTCAAAGGCCCGCAGAAAAGTGTCCAAGTCTCCGTCCTTTTCCATCACGGGAAAGTGCTCCGGCCGGGGCTTCGGACTCTGAGAGCTGCTGGGTGTACCGCTCCGGGCTGTGGAGGGCATTGCCCCTTGTCGAAGCAGCTCCAGTTCATGGGCTCTCTGAGCTTCCCGCTCGGCTCTCTCAGCCTCCCGCTCGGCTCTCTCAGCCTCCCGCTCGGCCTCTCGCTGGGCTTGGCGCTCAGCTCGGGCCTCCTGCTGGTATTGCTGGATCAGCTTCAGGCGCCCATCACGGTCGTCGGCGGGGAGTCCCTCCAGGGCCGCCTGCAGGTAAGGGTCCAACCCGCCCTGGGTGTAAGCATGCAGGGTTTGGGCCTCTGCTGCAGCACCACCTTAGCTTGGGCCGGCTCCTGCGCCCGCCACGCTCTGATGCTCGTCCAGTTCCTTCAGGGCCTGGACCAGTTGGGCTTTGCTTCGGTTCGTGTGGGCAAGGCCGTAGTACACGCAGATTCCCACAAGAGTGTCTTTGTTCTGCTTTTCGTACCAACTTGCTCCTCTTGTAGCCATGTTTGCCAAATAAAAGATAGGATAGAAAACAAAGAGAAAGGGAGGGGTAACCGCAAGTACACACAATTGTCTCAGGACTAATAAACACTGAGCTTGTTCTCCAAAACTTTAGTTGCAGGGTCCCTGAAGAACCGTGCAAGTTTTTTAGTGAATGGAATGATTGCTCAAACCAAATCACTAATGCTCTATAATCCCACCGCTGCCACCAATGTGAAGAACGTGCACACGGTCCGCCACACGGTAGCCCGGGGTATCACGGCTTGTGATCCCTCCGTGCCGCAAATGTGATGAAAACGCGCACACACACGACGGCTGCTGCCGTCCAACCCAATAATCTGCAGGGATTTATAATTATCCCACTTCCACTTAGAAACTTGCAGCTCTCTGGCGCCCCCCTTACCCTCAGGTCAGTCAGGGAACTGCACCTAGGATAATTAGTCGCCAGACGGGCCACTTGGATGTGTGCTGGCTATTGGGCACGCTGCAGTGAGGGAATTATAATTACTCCGGGCCGCAGCCAGGCAATACACTTATAAAACCCGCTCCGTCACTGCCAACGCCACCCAATAGGTTAACACTTTACACCCCTTCCTTTTAGCTGCCACCAGCTACGATTTACTTGATGAACGATTTATCAAGAGGGTCCATAGCAACCCCAAAACAGTAGCGTAGTACTTCAGGCACGTGCAAATTCGTTTATAGAGCAGGAGAAACAAACTAATAATTTTATAGGTTTATTCCTTAAAAGGCAGGCAGTGCTTATAGTTTAAAAAAAAGGTAACAAGCTGAGACAGTTATGTACAATACAGTTAGAAATAAAACAGGATTAAAGGTGAAAATCACTTACATGGCAGTTACAGGCAAGACAGGCTGGGGGAGGAGCCACACGTCATAGTTCATTTGCAGATCTGTTAGTCACGTCATCACAGCCTGGAATGAGCAAGGGGGGCTCACCGCAAGACTTATACCTGTGGGCTGCTGACCTCACAAAAGGGGATGGTTTTTCTGGCCACCTCCCCAGGCTACAAGTTATGGTTTGAGCTCTGAAAGATCATAAGGTTGATACCGCCATTTTGGAAACTAGCAGAATAATGGCAGACCTATCAATGATCTTACTTTAAAATGACGGTTCAAATGAGCCCAAACTTGGGTGAAATAGTTCATGGTGCGTCTGAGAATTCCATTTCTCGGGTTCTGTTGGAGTTACGGGTTCACCAGTACCACGGGAACGATGCCGGATGGGGCTACGTTACAGAACAGCAGGTGCCGTGTTTCTATCATAAGCTCACGGCATATTATAGACAGATGATTAGATTACCACTTTATAGAATGGGAGCAGAGAAAGCTGAGCTTGAAGACAAAGAAAATTCCTGAGGTGGGAGTTAAAGGGATAGAGTGAGCTGTTAGTTCAAACCGTGACTTGCAGCGAACTGTAGGCACAGGGGGGGAGGAGAGGTGGCTTTGCTCTGTGCTGGCAAAACGCTGGGAGTCGTAGTTCTATGGGGAAGGTTCTAGAACCGCACAAGAAATGGAGCTTGCAGTATCATCACACCTACAGCCTGAAAAAATACATCAGCATCATTCAGAACAGGATCCCCAGGTGTCAGGGAAAAAGCCCAATCCTGAGGTTCGCCGCGCAGCAGAGAGATGACAATTTGAATCTGCTGTGCTGCGTTCCCTGAGGACTCAGGCTTCAGGGCAAAAAACAACTTACAGTTATTTTTGAAATTTAGAAATTTAGACCGATC
>JARQOD010002846.1:0-72274 GCA_033576555.1 Oophaga sylvatica | reverse complement strand
AAAATCTCATAAGTATCATATCTCGGGTAGGGAAGCTCATAGAAGGAAGACAAAATTATAAGTTTTTCAGCATGACATGGCGGTTCATTTAAGTCTAAACACGAAGCCGTTGCATGACTCGGTTCAGGCAGAATCCATAACTTGGATTCGGCTGATACTGGAACCTAGAAAATTCACTGGGTGTAGGTCTACCGATGGGCATGCAAATATGTAACTTTCACAATTTATCACTAATTGGGGTTAAGTTATTTCCTCTTAAACTATTCCAGACAAAAGAGCACATGTTCCGAAGCGGCCTCAAACCAGATTCAGCTGGTCATTAAAGCTACTCAGGGGCTGCTAACAACACATTATTGAGGGGTGGGGGGGGGTGGAAGGAGGGGGATAGAATTACACATGCAGGCTGCTGTATAGGTCTGCAAAGGCTTTGTGTGTATGCACTCGATGCAGCCTGATGGGGGAAGGGAAGCTTGTGTCTGGGCTGGCATGTCATAAGCAGATGTAGCAGAGTTCAGTGTGAGCTTGAACAATAAGACTTACATCATATTTCATGACACCCCCTAACCCTCTATGCTGTCTCCTTGCACTCCCACCCCAACCCTCCATGTTTCCTAGCACCCCAACCCTCCATAATGTCTCCTAGCACCCCCAACCATCCATAATGTCTCCTTGCACTCCCCCCAACCCTCCATACTGTCTCCTTGCACTCCCTCATCCGTAGATACTGTCTCCTCGCATTCCCCCCTACCCTCCATATTGTCTCCTTGCACTTCCTCCCTAACCCTTCATACTATCTCCTCGCACTCCTCCCATACTGTTTCTCGGCCTACCCCAACCCTCCATACCATCTCCTCGAACTCCCTCCTAACCCTCCATACTGTTTCCTCGTTCTCCCACCTTAACCCGCCATACAGTCTCTTCGCGCTCCCCTTAACCCTCCATACCGTCTCCTCGTACAACCCCCTAATCCTCCATACCGTCTCCTCGCACTCCCCCAACCCTCCATACCGTCTCCACACTCCCCCAACCCTCCATACGTTTCCTCGCACTCCCCCAACCCTCCATATTGTCTCCTCGCACTCCCCCCTAACTTCTTCTACTTGCACTCCCCCAACCCTCCATACTGTCTCCTCGTACAACCCCCTAATCCTCCATACCGTCTCCTCGCACTCCCCCAACCCTCCATACCGTCTCCACACTCCCCCAACCCTCCATACTGTTTCCTCGCACTCCCCAACCCTCCATATTGTCTCCTCGCACTCCCCCCTAACTTCTTCTACTTGCACTCCCCAACCCTCCATACTGTCTCCTTGCACTCCCCTCCGTAACCCTCTATATACTGTCTCCTCGCACTGCCACCCAACTCTCCATACTGTCTCCTCACTCTCCCCAACCCTCCATACTGTCTCCTTGCACTCCCCCCCAACCATCCATACTGTCTCCTCGCACCCCCCTCACACTCTCCCACCTTAACCCTCCATAGTGTTTCCTCGCACTCCCCCTGTCATGAACGGCACACAGGCCCGGGGAGTCACAGATTATGATCCCACCGCTGCCACCAATATGTCATGAATGGCGCACGGAGGCCCGAAGAATCACGGTTTATGATCCCACTGCTGCCACCAATGTGATGAATAACACACGGAGGCCCCGGGGGAGTCACGGATTATGATCCCACCACTGCCACCAGTATGTCACGATCTGCAGGGATTTATAGTTATCCCACTTTCTAGTTCCGCTTAGGAACTTGCAGCTCTCCGGAGCCCCCCTTACCCTCAGGTCAGTCAGGGAACTGCACCTAGGATAATTAGTCGCCGGACGGGCCGCTTGGACGTGTGCTGGCTATTGGGCACGCTGCAGTGAAGGAATTATAGCTACTCCTAGCCGCAGCCAGGCAATACGCTTATAAAACCTGCTCCGTCACTGCCAGCGATAGCCTAAGCCCCAGCACACACACGTTCGCTGCCACCAGCCTCTGGGTCTAGAATGTGGGGCAGAGGCCACCCCAATTTAGTAGCGTAGTATACTTCAGGCACATGCAAATTCATTAAAGAGCATAGAGATGAATTAGTAATTTTATATTTTTACTCAGAAAAGATAGGCAGTGTTTACAAAAGATTTTAAAAGGTTTTACAAAGTGAGACAATTTAAATATGTACAAGCAATTAAAATAAAAACAGGGCTAAAGAAGAAAACAATCACATGGTACTTCGAACATTCGGGCAAACCAAGCTAGGGGGAGGAGCCACACGTCGTAGTTCATTTGAGATCCGACTGACACGGCATCCCAGGCTAGAATGAACAGGGGGCTGTTGCAGACTTATACATCTGGGCTTGTGACCTCACTAAAGGGGCTGGTTTACTGGCCCCCTCCCCTAGCTCAAAGCTGCAGATTTGGTTCTGAAAACTTATAACAATCCTAACTTGCAGAGGGTACCTCATATAGAAACGCACATAGTACCATCTTTTCCAGCTTGTCGCTGGCATTCATCCACAACCAAACATGGCGTAGTTAGCTCACACCGTGTAGGAGAAATCCGTTTCTCAGATTCTGTTGGGGCTGGAACCGGGAAAAACACAGGCTAGATAGCCCTGCCGAAGAATGTCTCGGACATGTAGTTTTTATTCTTCTAACACAACCTCACATTGCATTACGTCCGAATGAATAAATTCCCATTATTGTCTATGAGAGAAAATACACATGTTGGGCACAAAGAGGACCCCCGCGGTGAGGAGGGAAAATCCAGCACTGGCATCTCAGGTTACACTGAGCGTGTGTATAGCTGAGAAAGAGGAAGGGAAGAGCAGTGTCACAGGTTGCAGTGTGTGACTGGTGGGAGGCAGAGGGGGTCGCTTGGCTCTGTGCTGCTAGGAATCCTTCCAGAGAGTATAGAGGACGGAAGATTCTGGAATGTCCCGGAAGTCATACATGATAATTTCACATTATCGTTACACCTCCCCCTTTTAGAGGGCGCTAAGGAGGCAAGACCTGTTGGTAATCCGCCATGCACACCTCAGCAGGTTTGCCCCGGCAGGACAGCCCATCAGCATTTCCATGTTTGCTGCCTTCCGTTGGTTCCGGACACTGTGTGCAGCCAGCTCAGAAGGTTGTGGTCGGTTACCACCGTGAAGGTGCGCTCATACAGGTAGGGCTGCAAACATTGCAGTGCCCAGACCATGGCCAGGCACTCCTTCTCGATGGTGGAGTATGCCACTTCCCTCGGCAGAAGTTTCCGGCTCAGGTACAACACGGGGTGCTCCTGGTTCCCCGAGTCGACCTGGCTGAGTACAGCACCGAGGCCAAATTCGCTGGCGTCGGTCTGTACCAGGAATGGCCGACTGCTCTCAACACGGGAGAGCAGCACAGGGCTGTTTTCAAAGCTCGGAATGCCGCCTCACAGCCATCTGTCCAGTTGACTGTTTGGAGTAGATTCCGCTTGGTGAGGTCTGTCAAGGGTTTTGCAAGAGTGCTATAGTCCTGTGCGAACAGCCTATAGTACCCTGCAGTGTCCAAGAAGGACATCACCTGTTTTTTGGTCCTGGGGGTGTGCCAGGACACGATCAAGTCCACTTTCTCTGGCTCTGGACTCATGGAACCCCAGCTTACCCGGTGTCCCAGGTAGTGGACCTTGCTCATGCCCACCTGGCACTTTCCTGGCATGATGGTCAGACCTGCCTGGTGAATACGCTTGAGCACCTCCTGGAGATGCTGAAGGTGTTCCTCCCAGGTGGAACTGAAGACGGCAATGTCATCCAGGTACGCCACGGTGTACTTCTCCAGTCCCTGAAGCAGGTGGTTGACCATCCGCTGGAAAGTGGCAGGGGCATTTTTCATGCCGAAGGGCATGATCGTGGACTCGTACAGTCCAAAAGGGATGATAAAGGCGGATCTCTCCTGCGCCGTGCGGCTCAGGAAAATCTGCCAGTATCCCCGACTCAAATCCATGACAGATATGTACTTGGCAGATCCTCGATGCCGGGAGTGCATCAGAGGTGGTGATGGCGTTGACCCCCCTGTAGTCCACGCAGAACCGGGTGGTCTGAACCTTTATAGGCACGAGAACTACAGGTGAGGCCCACGCGCTTTTTGACCGTTGAATCACCCTCAGCTGCAACATCTCATCAATCTCTTGGCGCATAACCTGCTGCACCTCCTCAGAGATCCGATAAGGTGTTCGCCGTAGTGGGGCATGATTCCCAGTGTCCACCTCGTGAATCGTTAACTTCGTCCGTCCGGGTCGGTTGGAGAACACGGCCTGGAAGGGTTCCAGGGTGGCCAGCAACTGCAACCGCTGGGGTACGGTTAGTGAAGCACTTACCTCCATGTCCTCAATGGACCCATTGGCCTTGGCTTGGGCCAGCATGTCCAGGAGGGGGTCTTCCTCCCCGTCCTCGGGCAGGTTGCAGACAGGTAGGATGCAGGCTCCACGTTCGTGATGAGCCTTCATCATGTTGACATGAAAGGCCTTGCGCCTACCCAGAGCGTGGTCAAGCGTGACCACGTAGGTGACTGGGTTGAGCTGTTGGTGCATGACATACAGGCCTTCCCAGGCTGCCTGAAGCTTATCCTTTGGTACAGGGACCAGCACCCACACTTTTTGACCCAACTGGTAGGTCCGCTCCCGGGAATTCTGGTCGTACTAGTGCTTCTGGTCAGCCTGAGCCTGCGTCATGTTGTAGTGCACCAACTGCGTAAAGGTCTGCATCTTGTCGCGGAAGCGCATGACATAATCAACGATGGACACTTCCGTGGGGTTTGGCTCATCTTCCCAGGATTCTCTTACCAACACAAGGGGTCCCCGGACTCACCTGCCATACAGAAGCTCGAAGGGGGAGAACCCCGTCGAGGCCTGCGGAACTTCTCTGTAGGCAAATAGCAGGGGAGGGAGGTACCGTTCCCAGTCGCGTCCCTGGGTCTCAACCAGTATGCGGAGCATCTGTTTGAGGGTACCATTAAAGCGCTCACACAAGCCATTGGTCTGTGGGTGATACGCATTCGATACCAGACGCTGCACCTGCATTCTCTTACAGAGAGCCTCCATTAGGCGAGACATAAATTAGATCCCTTGATCGGTAAGCATCTCCCTGGGAAATCCTACCCGTGAAAAAGATGGTCACCAGTGCATCGCCACCTTATCTGCCCTAGTTGAGGACAGAGCCACTGCCTCCGGGTAGCGTAGTCTACCACAGTAAGGATGTATTGCTTTCCAGAGCTGCTGGGGATGGCCAGCGGGCCCACAATGTCCACCGCGATTCTCTGGAAAGGCTCCTCTATCACTGGCAACGGGATCAGGGGAGCCTTAAGAGCAGGCCCCGCCTTCCCCACTTTTTGACAGGTGATACAGGAGCGGCAGTAGTTAGTCACATCTGTCCCCATCTTGGGCCAATAGAAGTGTTGAGACAGCCGTGCCTTAGTTTTGCTGATCCCCAAGTGTCCAGCGAGTGGAGTTTCATGGGCAATCCACAACAACTCACCTTGACACTGGTACGGGACGACCAGCTGTTTTTCCCTCCACCACTCCTTTTGGGAATCTCCAGGTACTGTCTCCCGGTAGAACCTTCCTTGTTCCCAGAACACCCTCTCCTTATCAGTCACGGAAGTGGGCGTCTCGGCGAGGTGTCTCAAGTTCTCCAGGCTCGCATCTGAGTGCAAAGCGGCCTGGAACTCTTGGCTGGAGGCAGCCAGAAGTGATGTCAGTGTTCCTTCCTCACTGGGACCTGCTCTGGGTCCACCTCTGGTTCAGTGTCTCCTGTAGCGGAGGAGGGTCCAGATGGCAGGGCGCTACCTGCAATCCGGGCACTCTGACTGCGGGTGACAGCGGTTACATATGCTGTCTCCCCGGGGATTTCTACAGACCCATCAGCCTGCGCTGCTATGGGCGTTACTCCCCCATCCACCCCCAACACTTCAGGAGCAGTGCTATTTATGGGCCAGTTACCTTCCTCGGTGGCACTGGTCAGTTGCATGGCTTCACCTTCCTCACGGTTCCCATGCACCTCCCCATTTCCTTGAGCACCATCGCTGGCTCCTGCTAGGGGTTCCTCAGCCGTCTTACTCCGCAGAGCGACGTGGCTGAGCACTCCTGTACCTGTGGACACATCTACCGTTTCAGAAAAAGGGTTAACAGGTTCAGTCGGTACAGATACATCATCATCAGCATCATTCCTAGGTGAAAACGGTAATTAGACCTACTGGTAATTGTGTTTCCAGGAATCCATCCTGACAGCACCATGGAGGATGTCCTTCTTACCCTCAGTGGGACAGGTACAACGAGCGGTTAAAAGGACCCTCCCCTTACAACCCCCTCAGTGATTTTCCAAAGTACCACATCTGGATAGATGCAAACACAAATATTATTAAATTCTATACACGTTACTTCACATTAGTATCAACAAACGGTATTTCAGTAGGGAGGGAACTACTAGTGCTGTCAGGATGGATTCCTAGAAACACAATTACCGGTAAGTCTAATTACCGTTTTCCAGTTCACCACCTGACAGCACCATGGAGAAGTACCAAAGAATGGTAACACTAGGGCGGGACTACTGCGTGCAAAACCTTCCTGCCAAATGCCAATTGTTCCGAGCTGACATCTAATTTGTAATGTTTAGCGAAAGTACTGACGCTAGCCCATGTTGCTGCCCTACAAATTTGCTCTGTTGAGGCCCCCCTCTCTGTGCCCAAGATGTGGCCACAGTGCGAGTGGAGTGGGCTCTAAGGATGTCGGGGGTTCTTTCCCTTCTGACTTGTAGGCTAGAGTTATCATGGTCTTTATCCATCTCGCAATTGTTGCTTTTGCTGCCTTTTTGCCTCTATTGGGACCCCGTACTGAACGAATAGATTCTTGTCCCTTCTCCAACCCTCGGTTGCCCTTATGTATTTTAGCACCGTCTCCCTTACATCTAAATTGTGAAAGAATTGCCCTTTTGGATTTCTAGGACGCTGGCAGAAAGAGGGCAGGACCACCACCTGATCCATGTTTCTACGTGACACTACCTTGGGGAGAAACGTGGGGTTGAGTCTTAAGGCCCCGTCACACATGAGATCGCTAGCGAGATCGTTATTACGTCACGATTTTGAGATCGCTGAAGGCCGTATCGTGATCGTTGGGGAACTGTCAAACATGCAGAACTTCCCAACGATTTTGGCAGCCCCAGTGATCTAACGATCTTGTTGGTCGTTGGGAAGCTTTCACACAGCAGCTATTTCAACGATCCACACCTTGATAGGGGCTGTACTGTGTCACCAATCATCTCTGATTGGTGGACGCTACTGCGTTCTGATTGGGCGGCAGGTTTAAAATAAAACAATTAGCAATTCCGTCCCTTTGTTCCTGTTTGCGTTCTGGTTTCGGATCGTAGCAGAGTTCTTCGGCTGTGACTCTGTATCCATTTATCTGGGCTTTGTTCCTGACAAGCGTTCTGGTTTCTGGATTGTAGTGTTCTTCGGCTGTGACTCCACACAGCCCGGAGAATTCTGCTAAGATCTGCAATCCAGCATGAGTTCAGAAACAAAGGATGGAATCGCTGTTCTGTTGCTTTCTTTATGCACGGCGAGAAATGAGAATGCTGTAGCGACCACCAATCGGGGACGAGGGGCGCAGAAAAGTCCAATTTATGCACGCCTACGTGTTTCAGTTCTGAATCGCTAACGAGGTCGTTGGTTAGGTGTCAAATACAGCGATGCACACTGCCCAGCGGGAGCACAACGACCCAGGAATGGTCCAGCAAGCTTTGTAACGATCAGCGATCTCACAGCAGGGGCCTGATCGTTGCTACCTGTCAGACGTAACGAGATCGCTAGCGAAATTGTTATTGCGTCACAAAACCCGTGACGTATCAACGATCTCGCTAGCGATCTCGTTATGTGTGACGGGGCCTTTAGGATTAATCTATCCTCGAAAGTCTGCAGGTATGGGTCCTCAATAGATAAAGCCTGCATTTCCCCCAATCTTTTTGCCGATGTTATCGCAACTAAGAAGGCAGTTTTCATTGAGAGTTTTGCTATCTGCATCTCTTCCGACAGGAGGTATGGGGCCCTACGTAGGACATTCAAGACTAAGTTAAGGTTCCATGGCGGAGATGGATTCTTTATAAGGGGTCTTAGTCTGCTAATGGCTCTTGAAAACCTTGCTACCCAGGGGTGTGTGGCTAGAGGGTAGTCGAAGAACACACTGAGGGCTGAAATCTGTACTTTTAAAGTACTAGGCCGCAGACCTTTTCGAAAACCTGACTGGAGAAAGTCGAGGATATTGGGGATGTTAGGAACAGCTGCGTCCATTGTGGTTTTCCCTGCAAACGTGCAGAAACACTTCTATATTTTATTATAAATTGCTGTAGTTATTGGCTTTCTACTTGCTTGTATTGTTGTTATTACATCCTCTGAAAGACCTCTGGATCTCAAGATCTGGCGTTCAGGATCCATGCCAACAGCCAAAGTGGGTCTGGATTGGAGTGAAGCACTGGGCCCTGGTGTAGAAGATCTTCTCTTTTTGGCAGCTGTATGGGCTCTTCTATTGCCATTCTGCTCAGTAATGAAAACCAACTTCTCTTGGGCCAGAACGGGACCACTATGATCACTGTCGCTCTGTCCTCCCGTATCTTCCTCAGCATTCTCGGGATTAGTAGAAAGGGTGGAAAGGCATACAAAAGACCTCCCCAATGTTGAGATAGAGCATTTATCTCCGTTGCCCCATCCAGCGGATTCAGTAAAAAGAATGTTCTGACCTTCGCGTTCTCTCTGCTGGCGAAAAGATCCACTTGAGGTGTTCCCCACCGTTGACATAGTGCTTCGAATACTTTCGTATTCAACTCCCATTCGGAAGGATTCACTGTTGTCCTGCTCAGAAAATCCGCTACCCGATTCCTGGCTCCCTCCAGGTGTACTGCTGAAATGGATTCCACCGTCTTCTCCGCCCACCTGAAAATCTAGTCTCCCAGATGTAACGACAGGTGTCTTGGGCCTCCTTGATGTCTTAGGAATGCCATTGCTGTCACATTGTCGGAAAGTATCTTCACATGCTTTCCTCTGACCTTTCATCTGGCCTGCAGGAGAACTTTCCAGATTGCATAAAGCTCCCTGAAAATTGATGACATGTTCCTTGTTTCCCGATCCCATTGACCTTGATAGTAGGCTCTCTCTACGTGTCCACCCATCCGAATTGACTGGCGTCTGTGGTGACCGTGACACAAGGCGTAAGGATCCAAGGTACCCCAACTCTTAGGTTCTTCGAAACATTCCACCATCCGAGTGATTTTCTCACTACCGATGATAGTGTCATCTTCTTGTCCAAGGTACATTGTCTCCTGTCCCAGGACCGTAGAATTTCCTGCTGTAACTTCCGTGAGTGGAACTGGCTCTACTTCACACAGGGAATGCACGCCGTCATCCGACCCAGAATTGCTATTGCTTCTCTGATAGAGCAAACTTTCCCCATGAATCAGTGAATCTCCTCCCTGAGTAAGGCCTGTTTCTCCTCTGGCAGAAAAGTTCTGACGTGGGAGTCTAGTATGACTCCTAAAAACCTCACTCGGACTTGAGGAACTAAGCTCGACTTCCTCCAATTTATTACCCACCCCAGCTCCTGTAGTATGGAGACTGTGGTGCGGCAATCGGCCCTGAGCTGTTTTTCGGATCCTGCTGCCACCAGGAAATCGTCCAAATATGGTACTATAGTTATACCCTGATTTCTTAACCACGTCACTACTTCCACTATCAGTTTGGTGAAAATTCTGGGAGCTGAGGCTAGTCCGAAGGGAAGGCACCGGAACTGAAAGTGATGGACTCTTCCCCGATCTGTCAAGGCAAATCTTAGATAACTCTGATAGGCCGGATGGATTGGTACATGGTAATATGCCTTCTCTAAGTCTAGTGTGCACATTACCATGCCCTTGTCCATCAAGGGTATAGTGGATCTTATTGATTCCATCTTGAATCCTTTGTATTTTTTGTACCGATTTAGGGGCCTGAGGTTTATGATTGTTCTGGAACTTCCAGATTTTTTTTATTGTAAAGAGCCTTGAATAATGTCCCCTGCTCCTTTCTGCAGGGGAAAATGGGACTATTACTCCTAATTCTAGTAGGTCCTGGACGTCTGTCCACATAGGTGAGGCCAGAAGTGGCTGAGATCTGGTGATTACAAATCTTTCTGGTGGAAGGTCGGTGAACTCCAGAGTATAACCCTGGCTGAATGTATGGAGGATCCATGGACTTTGAGAGATTCTCTGCCAACCTCCTAGAAAGTCCCTTAACCGACCCCCCACTCTGATGGCGTTATTTTCTCTGGGCCCCTGATCCTGCCCCGAAGATGGAGTCTCTACCCCTACCACCCTTGGGATAGTTCCATCTACCTGTCTTTCCCTTCCACCTGTAGTCTGCTTTTTGACCGGGTCGGGACCTCCGAAAGGCTGGTACTTTTTAGATTTTTCCTCAGGGATCCCCATTTTTCTGTCAGAGGCCTTTTCTAATATGTCATCTAGAACTGGCCGGAACATTTTACCCCCCGACAAGGGAATAGCACACAATTTATTTTTCGACTGGGTATCCCCTGACCAAGTCTTAAGCCAGATTGCCTTCTGGCCGCATTAGACAATGACTCGCTCCTGGCCGCAAAGCGCACTGATTCTGCGGACGCATCTGCCATGAAAGCTGTAGCGAGTTTTAACAATGGCAGGGATTTAAGAATGACCTCCCTAGGGGTCTTGGCTTTTAAGTGATCCTCTAAGTCGTCCACCCACAGGTGCATGGATCGGGCGACTGAATTGGCTGCAATATTCGCCCGAATTATGGCCGCCGAGGCTTCCCATACCCTCCTTAATAGCCCATCTGCTTTCCGATCCATCGGTTCTTTTAGACTCGATAAATCTTCAAAGGGAATTGCTGACTTTCTCGCCACCTTGGCTACCGGCACATCTATTTTAGGGACATCATCCCAAGTTCTGATATCGTCCTAGTTGTACGGTAACCTGAGCCTGAAGTCTCTAGTTATTACAAGTCTTTTTTCCGCATCCTCCCATTCTTCCAGAATCATGGATCGGATGTGGTTATTGACTGGAAACACTCTGGACATCTGGGATTACAGGCCTCCAAACATCTCGTCCTGTATAGATACTTCTCGGACTGCCTGCAGCAACTCATCCGTATCCGCTGAAGAAAAGAGGTACTTTTTCCCTTTACCAGTCAATTCCTCCTTTTCTTCCTGTTCTGAGTTTGCCCAGTCCTCTTCCTCAGAGGAAGGGCTAGATTCCCTAGGCCTTTTCCGTGCCTTTTGGGGTTCTAGTTGGCTGATGAGAGGAAGGTTCAGCCTGAGATAGAAGCTTGGACCTCCTGCCTTATTATCGTTCTCATATTAGCCATCAAAGACGTCTGCTTCTCTCTGACAATTTTGCACGTACAGGCGTCACATAATGATTTTAACCAGCCTTCCGGGAGTTTGGTCATACAGATTGGGCACTTCTTAGTTTTCCCTGTCTTCTTTTTAGCTGACAGGGTTGCTGGGTCCCCTAGAAACAAATAGATTCTGAATTTTAATCGTGTGCATATGGGGCGGTATTATGGGCACCTGGTCAGGCTTTGCAGTAGCCTACTCACGTGCCCCTAGGATTGCTCTGGCCCCTCAGGCCTGTTTGCGTCCTTCTTGCTCTCTGGAGTTCTTGGACTGGGACTCTTTACTGCCCGAGTTATGCTCTCCCTGATCAGGATGGCCGGCGGTTCTTATTTCTGGTTGATCATGCCCCTGGCGGTGCGACCGTGCTTCCGACGCTGCTGCGATGTATCCGGCTGCGACCAGAAGTGACGCGCCATACCACCAGAAGTGCTTTGCTGACCCTGCATGACGCCGGCTCCATGTTGCTTTGCCGGCCTGTGCACCGCAACAGCGCCCAGAAGACCGCCCAGCCGCGGTATGGCGCTGGACCGAGAGCCCCCGATGAGGGGGAAGCGGACCGCGGACCCCAGGAGCAGCGCTGCACTGGGGAGGCTGATGGACCCCATCTTTCTTAAAAGGTATCAGCCGCAGATCTGCCGGGTGGAAAGGGATAGGCTGGGCCCCCAATCCTCACCATCTGCCAGCACAGTCGGGGCTGCTCATCGTTCCTATCCTCAGTGGGACAGGAAAAACACTGAGGGGTGGTAAGGGGAGGATCCTTTTAACCGCTCGTTGTTCCTGTCCCACTGAGAGTAAGAAGGACGTCCTCCATGGTGCTGTCAGGTGGTGAACTGGAAAGAATGGTTATCAGATGCATCCTTACTCATCAAAGCATTGGCAGGTAACACATTCAGTTTCCCATCATTATCATCATTAGGGTTAACGTTACCCTTATTATCAGATTGGGGAGGGGTGTCAGGGATGTAGTATGCAACCATCCTCTCCAAATCAGTCCCCAATAAAACATCAGTGGGCAGGTTTTCAGACACCCCACACTTCCTTCACCCCGCTCCCGGCACCCCAATCAATGAAAACCCGGGTCATGGGCAAGGGGCAGCGGAAGCCCCCAATCCCGGTGAAAGTTAGGGTTTTCCCCGGAATCAACTCTTCAGGGGCCGCCAGTTCGGGTCGGATGAGGGTTCGTTCAGACCTAGTGTCCTTGAGGCCTGTAGCGAGACGGGCCCCCACACAGACGTGCTGCACGTTGTCATCGACCCTCCCAACCACACCACCCACCAAAAGAACAGAGGTGTTGGGCCCGGAGGCCTTGGATGGGGGGTTGTTTTGCCTCTCCGGACAGGTGGCGCTGATATGTCCAGTCCGTTTACAAGAGAAACACTGGCGAGGGTCTGATGTAGGCCTGGCGTTGGCAAAGAGGACAGGGCCTCCGGAGGGACGACTGACAGGGGCACTGGGGTTGGTTGCAGGCTTACCCCCTCTCCAGCTGGCGGTGACTAGCCTCTGTGTCTCTGGCTTACGGTTGGCCTCATAGTTGTCGGCGATCTGAGCTGCTTTGTCCGCGTCCTCTGGTTCTCAATCCAGTATGAACTGGCGGACCTCGGCTGGGCAAAAGTGTAGGAACTGGTCTTTGATCATTAGGTCCTCCAGCCGCTCAAAAGAGGTCACTGACAGTCCTCGAATCCACTGTCTGAAGTGGGTTCTGAGTCCTTGCACCACATCACTATAACTGCCGTGTGGGCCACGTTGGAGGTTCCGAATTTCTTGTGGTAAACCTCAGGTGTCAGCCGATATTTGGCTTTGCTTTTTAGCCCTGGGGTCAAGTACCTGGCCCATTGGTTCTCAGGCAGCTGGTACTGTTTGCAGGCTTTCTCAAAGGCCTGCAGAAAAGTGTTCAAGTCCCCGTTTTTTTTTTCCATCGCGGGAAAGTGCTCTGGCCGTGGCTTCGGACTCTGAGAGCTGCTAGGCTCACTGCTCCGGGCTGCGGAGGATATCCCCCCTGCCGGAGCATCTCCAGTTTATGGTCTCTTTGAGCTTGGCGCTCGGCTCTCTCAGCCACTTGGTGCCCGGCCTCTCGCTGGGCTGCTCTCTCGAGCTTGTTGGATCAGCTGCAGACGTCCAATGCGGTCTTCGGTGGGGAGTTCATTCAAAGCCGCTTGCAGGTAGTGGTCCAATCTGCCCTGGGTGCCCGTGGGGCCATCATTCAGTGGTTGGGCCTCTGCTGCAGCACCACCTCTGCTTGGGCCGGCTCCTGCGCCCGCCGCACTCTCAGCATTGTCCAGTGCCACCAGGGCCAGGACCAGTTGGGCTTTGCTTTGGTCCATGGGGTCAAGGCCTCGGTACGTGCATATTCCAGCAAGAGTTTCGTTTTTCTGCTGTGAGTACCAACTTTCCCCTCTTGCAGCCATGATTGCCAAATAAAAGATAGGACAGCAAAACAAAGAGAAGGGAGGGGTAGTCCCAAGCACACACTTAATTGTCTCAGGACTACTAAACACCGAGTTCGTTCTTCAAAACTTTTGCTGCAGGGTCCCCGCAAGAACCGTGCAAGTTTTTAGTGAGAGGAATGCTTGCTCAGACCAGATCACTAATGCTCTATAATCCCACCGCTCTGCCACCAATATGATGAACGACACACAGGCCCGGGGAATCACGGTTTATGATCCCACCACTGCCACCAATGTGATGAATAACACACGGAGGCCCCGGGGGAGTCACGGATTATGATCACACCGCTGCCACCAATATGTAACGATCTGCAGGGATTTATATTTATCCCACTTTCTAGTTCCGCTTAGGAACTTGCAGCTCTCCGGCACCCCCCTTACCCTCAGGTCAGTCAGGGAACTGCACCTAGGATAATTAGTCACCGGACGGGATGTATGCTGGCTATTGGGCACGCTGCAGTGAGGGAATTCTAACTACTCCTAGCAACAGCCAGGTAATACGCTTATAAAACCCGCTCCGTCACTGCCAGGATAGCCTAAGCCACAGCACACACGCTCGCTGCCACCAGCCTCTAAGTCTAGAATGTGGGGCAGAGGCCAACCCAATTTAGTAGCGTAATATACTTCAGGCACGTGCAAATTTGTTATAGAGCATAGAGACAAACTAATAATTTTATATTTTTACTCCGAAAAGATAGGCAGTGTTTACAAAAGATTTAAAAAGTGAGACAATTAAAATATGTATAAGCAAGTAAAATAAAAACAGTTAAAGAAGAAAACAATCACATGGTACTTAGAACATTCCAGCAAACCAGGGTAGGGGGGAGGAGCTACACATCGCAGTTCATTTGGGATCCAACTGACATGACATCCCAGGCTAGAATGAACAGGGGGGCTCAGTTGCAGACTTATACATCTGGGCTTGTGACTTCACTAAAGGGGCTTGTTTACTGGCCCCCTCCCCTAGCTCAAAGCTGCAGATTTGGTTCTGAAAACTTATAACAATCCTAACTTGCAGAGGGTACCTCATATAGAAATGCACATAGTACCATCTTTTCCAGCTTGTCGCTGGCATTCATCCACAACCAAACATGGCGTAGTTAGCTCATACCGTGTAGGAGAAATCCGTTTCTCAGATTCTGTTGGGGCTGGAACCGGGAAAAACACAGGCTAGATAGCCCCGTCGAAGAACGTCTCGGACATGTAGTTTTTATTCTTCTAACACAACCTCACATTGCATTACGTCCGAACGAATAAATTCCCATTATTGTCTATGAGAGAAAATGCACATGTCGGGCACAAAGCGGACCCCGCGGTGAGGAGGGAAAATCCAGCACTGGCATCTCAGGTTACACTGAGCATGTGTATAGCTGGGAAGGAAGAAGGGAAGAGCAGTGTCATAGGCTGCAGTGTGTGACCAGGGGTGGGAGGGGGGGTCGCTTGGCTCTGTGCTGCAAGGAATCCTTCTAGAGAGCATAGAGGACGGAAAAGTCATACATGATAATTTCACATTATCGTTACACCCTCCTTAACCCGCCATACCGTCTCTTCGCCCTCCCCATAACCCTCCATACCGTCTCCTCGCACTCCCCCTTAACCCTCCATACGTCTCCTCGCACTTCCCCCTTAACCCTCCACACCGTCTCCTTTAACTCCCCCTAAACCTTATAAACAGTCTACTCGCACCCCCCTAAACCTTCATACCTTCTCAAACTCCCCCAACTCTCCATACCGTCTCCTAGCACTCCCCAACCCTCCATACCGTCTCCTAGCTTTCCCACAACCCTCCATACCATCTCCTCGCACTCCCCAACCCACCACACCGTCTCCTCACATCTCCCCAACCCTCCATACCGTCTCCTTGCACTCTACCCCAACCTTACATACTGTCTCCTCGCACTCCCCTTCCTAACACTCTATACTGTCTCCTCGTACTGCCACCCAACTCTCCATACTGTCTCCTTTCTCCCCCAACCCTCCATGCTATTTCCTCGCACTCCCCCCAACACTCCATACGTCTCCTTGCACTTCCCCTCAACCCTCATATCCTCTCCTCGCACTCCCCCAACCTCCATACCATCTCCTCGCACTCCCCCCAACCATCCATACCATCTCCTCGCATTCCCCCCAACCCTCCATACCGTCTCCTCGCACTCCCCCCACCCTCCGTACTGTCTCCTCACTCCCCACCCCTCCGTACTGTCTCCTCACACTCCCCACCCCTCCGTACTGTCTCCTCACACTCCCCACCCCTCCGTACTGTCTCCTCACCTCCCCACCCTCCGTACTGTCTCCACACTCCCCACCCCTCCGTACTGTCTCCACACTCCCCACCCCTCCGTACTGTCTCCTCACTCCCCACCCCTCCGTACTGTCTCCTCACACTCCCCACCCCTCCTACTGTCTCCTCTACACTCCCCACCCCTCCGTACTGTCTCCTCACTCCCCACCCCTCCGTACTGTCTCCTCTCACTCCCCACCCCTCCGTACTGTCTCCTCACTCCCCACCCCTCCGTACTGTCTCCTCACACTCCCCACCCCTCCGTACTGTCTCCACACTCCCCACCCCTCCGTACTGTCTCCACACTCCCCACCCCTCCGTACTGTCTCCTCACTCCCCACCCCTCCGTACTGTCTCCTCACACTCCCCACCCCTCCGTACTGTCTCCTCACACTCCCACCCCTCCGTACTGTCTCCTCACACTTCCCACCCCTCCGTACTGTCTCCTCACACTCCCCACCCCTCCGTACTGTCTCCTCACACCCCCACCCCACCGTACTGTCGCCTCACACCCCCCACCCCTCCGTACTGTTGCCTCACACCCCCCACCCCTCCGTACTGTCGCCTCACACTCCCCAACTCTCCATACCGTCTACTCGCACTACCCCAACCCACTACACTGTCTCCTTGCACTCACCCTAACCCTCCATACTGCCTCCTCGCACTCCCCCAACCCTCCATACTGTCTCCTCGCACTCCCTCCATCCCCCCTAACCTTCCATGCTGTCTCCTCACACTCCCCACCTCGCCAACCCTCCATGCTGTCTCCTCGCACTCCCCCGACCATCCGTATTGTCTCCTCGCACTCCCCTCTACCGCCAATCCTCCATACTGTCTCTTTGCACTCCCCCTAACCCTCTATACTGTCTCCTTGCATTATCCCAACCCTCCATACTGTCTCCTTGCACTGCACTGCCCCCAAACCTCCATACTGTCTCCTCTCACTTCCCACCCCTCCGTACTGTCTCCTCACACTCCCCACCCCTCCATACTGTCTCCTCACCCCCACCCTCCGTACTGTCTCCTCACTCCCCACCCTGCGTACTGTCTCCTCACACTCCCACCCTCCGTACTGTCTCCTCACTCCCACCCCTCCGTACTGTCTCCTCACACTCCCCACCCTCCGTACTGTCTCACATCCCCACCCTCGTACTGTCTCCACTCCCACCCCCCCGTACTGTCTCCTCACACTCCACCCCTCCGTACTGTCTCCTCACATCCCCACCCTCCGTACTGTCTCCTCACACTCCCCACCCCTCCGTACTGTCTCCTCACACTCCCCACCCCTCCTACTGTCTCCTCACATCCCCACCCCTCCGTACTGTCTCCTCACCTCCCCACCCTCCGTACTGTCTCCTCACACTCCCCACCCTCCGTACTGTCTCCTCACTCCCACCCCTCCGTACTGTCTCCTCACACTCCCCACCCCTCCGTACTGTCTCCACACTCCCCACCCCTCCGTACTGTCTCCTCACTCCCCACCCCTCCGTACTGTCTCCTCACACTCCCCACCCCTCCGTACTGTCTCTCCTCACCCTCCGACTGTCTCCTCACACCACCCCTCCGTACTGTCTCCTCACACTCCCCACCCCTCCGTACTGTCTCCTCACACTCCCCACCCCTCCGTACTGTCTCCTCACACTCCCCACCCCTCCGTACTGTCTCCTCACACTCCCCACCCCTCCGTACTGTCTCCTGACACTCCCCACCCCTCCGTACTGTCTCCTCACACTCCCACCCCTCCGTACTGTCTCCTCACACCCCCACCCCTCCGTACTGTCTCCTCACTCCCCACCCCTCCGTACTGTCTCCTCACTCCCCACCCCTCCGTACTGTCTCCTCACACTCCCCACCCCTCCGTACTGTCTCCACACTCCCCACCCCTCCGTACTGTCTCCTCACTCCCCACCCCTCCGTACTGTCTCCTCACACCCCCCACCCCTCCGTACTGTCTCCTCACTCCCCACCCCTCCGTACTGTCTCCTCACTCCCCACCCCTCCGTACTGTCTCCTCACTCTCCTCCCACCCCCCCCTCCGTACTGTCTCCTCACACTCCCCACCCCTCCGTACTGTCTCCTCACACTCCCCACCCTCCGTACTGTCTCTTCACACCCCCCCACCCCTCCGCACTGTCTCCTCACACCCCCACCCCACCGTACTGTCGCCTCACACCCTCTACCCCTCCGTACTGTTGCCTCACACCCCCCACCCCTCCGTACTGTCGCCTCACACTCCCCAACTCTCCATACCGTCTACTCGCACTACCCAACCCACTACACTGTCTCCTTGCACTCACCCTAACCCTCCATACTGCCTCCTCGCACTCCCCCAATCCTCCATACTTTCTCCTTGCTCTCCCCAATCCTCCATCTTGTCTCCTAGCACTCCCCCAACCCTCCACATTGTCTCCTCGCACTCCCCCTCTCCCCTAACCCTCCATACTGTCTCCTCGTACTCCTCCTTCCCCCTAACCCTCTGTACTGTCTCCTCGCACTCCCCCAAAACTCCATACTGTTTCCTCATACTCCCCCTCCAACCATCCATACTATCTCCTCGCACTCTCCCGAACCCTCTATACTGTCTGCTTGCACTCCCCCAACCCTCCATACCGTCTCCTCGCACTCGCCCCATAACCCTCCATACCGTCTCCTCGCACTCCCCCATAACCCTCCATACCTCTCCTCCACTCCCCATAACCCTCCATACCGTCTCCTCGCATTCCCCATGACCCCCATAACGTCTCCTCGCACTCCCCACTAACCCTCCATACTGTCGTCTCACACTACCCCATAACCAGGGATGGGATTCAGCGGTTCTCCCCGGTTCGATGGAACCGCTTGTTAAAAAAGTAGCCGGTTCCCCAAACCAGGGAGATTCAGAGCCGCGATCGGTACTTATGGGCCCGCCTTTCGCTAGCGCCGACTCCCCCTGCCGCTGCATTGAACTATACCGGCGTCACTCCTCTCCGTATTTTCCGCTCTGTCTCTGACACAGCGCGTGCGCGATTACGTCATCGCGCACTCACTGTGTGCCGGGCAGAGCAGGAGACAGGAGCCGGGAGCAGCGCGGGCCCGAGGAGAGGTGAGGAGTGTGTTTGTTTTTATGTCAGTGAGTACTGAACTGTGGGGCCATTCCTGGGAGTGGGGGTGTTATGTGGGCGCGCTATATACTACGTGGGCCCTAATATACACTATGTGGCCGTGCTATATACTATGTGGGCCCTAATATACACTATGTGGCCGCGCAATATACTATGTGGGCCGCGCTATATGCTATGTGGGACGCGTTATATGCTATCTGGGCCGCCCTATATGCTATGTGGGACGCGCTATATACTATGTGGGACGCGCTAAATGCTATGTGGGCCGCGTTATATGCTATGTGGGACGCGCTATATGCTATCTGGGCCGCGCTACACTATGTTCCAAATTATTATGAAAATGATATTTTTCTCTGATTTTCCTAAGTGGTCAGTGCAAATGACAGTCAGTCTAATAAAAGTTATCACCCGTTAGAGTATACATCGAATTTTATTGAAGAAACCTCCTAATGATAACAGTATAATCTCCAAAATGAAAAAAGACTCAAAATGCACTGTTCCAAATTATTAGGCACAGTAGAATTTCTGAACATTTGATCTGTTTTAAAGAACTGAAAATGCTCATTTGTGGAATTTGCAGCATTAGGAGGTCACATTCACTGAACAAAAAAGCTACTTAACTCCAAAACATCCTAACAGGCCAAGTTAGATGTTAACATAGGAACCCATCTTTGATATCACCTTCACAATTCTTTCATCCATTGAACTTGTGAGTTTTTGGAGAGTTTCTTCTTGTATTTCCTTGCATGAAGCCTCCCAGAGCTGCTGTTTTGAAGTGAACTGCCTCCCACCCTCATAGATATTTTGCTTGATGATACTCCAAAGGTTCTCTATAGGGTTAAGGTCAGGGGAAGATGCTGGCCACACCATGAGTTTATCTCCTTTTATGCCCATAGCAGCCAATGACTCAGAGGTATTCTTTGCAGCAGGAGATGGTGCATTGTCATGCATGAAGATGATTTTGCTCCTGATGGCACGTTTCTGCTTTTTATACCATGGAAGAAAGTTGTCAGTCAGAAACTCTACATACTTTGCAGAGGTCATATTCACACCTTCAGGAACCTTACAGGGCCCTACCAGCTGTTTCCCTATGATTCCGGCCCAAAACATGACTCCACCTCCTTGATTACGTCGCAGCCTTGTTGGGACATGGTGGCCATCCACCAACCATCCACTACTCCATCTATCTGGACCATCCAGGGTTGCTGAACACTCATCAGTAAACAAAACTGTTTGAAAATTAGTCTTTATGTGTGTTTGGGCCCACTGCAACCGTTTCTGCTTGTGAGCACTGTTTAGGGGTGGCCGAATCGTAGGTTTATGCACCACAGCAAGCCTTTGAAGGATCCCACACCTTGTGGTTCGAGGGACTCCAGAGGCACCAGCAGCTTCAAATATCTGTTTGCTGATTTGCAATGGCTTTTTAGCAGCTGCTCTCTTAATCCAATGAACTTGCCTGGCAGAAACCTTCCTCATTCTGCCTTTATCAGCACGAACACGTCTGTGCTCAGAATCAGCCACAAATCTCTTAACAGTACGATGATCACGCTTAAGTTTTCGGGAAATATGTAATGTTTTCATCCCTTGACCAAGGCATTGCACTATTTGATGCTTTTCAGCAGCAGAGAGATCCTTTTTCTTTCCCATTTTACTTGAAAACTCTGGCCTGCTTAATAGTGTGGAACATCCAGTTTTCCTTTTATTGGGCTCACATGGCAAACTAATTATCACAGGTATCTGAGATTGATTTCAGTGATCCAAACAACCCTGAGACAACAAAACCATCAATGGGTTTCATTTACAAAACAAAAACAAAAAACGCTATGACACTGAAAACCAATTTGCATAATAATTCGGAACATAGTTTATATGCTATCTGGGCCGTGCTATATGCTATGTGGGCCGCGTTATATGCTATATGGGCCGCCCTATATGCTATGTGGGACGCACTATATGCTATCTGGGCCGCGTTATATGCTATGTGGGACGCGCTATATACTATGTGGGACGCGCTATATACAGTCATAACCAAAAGTTTTGAGAATGACACAAATATTATATTTTCACATGATCTGCTGCCCTCTGGTTTTTATGTGTGTTTGACAGATGTTTTTATCACAGACAGAAATATAATAATTGCAAACTGTCATGTGTGCATTGCCACGAAGATCGTCGCGGTTGCACATTTTGACTTCTCACAGCTGAGTTGCTGTTTCTTTGTGTTTGGCAGCTAGGGAGTTAATTCTGTCTGTGCTCGGTGCTGGGACTGGGTGCAGTTTCTCCCGGCTGCAATTGATTATTTGTTGATTGGTTTCCTTTAAATTCCTGGTTGTCTGCTTTGGGAGTTGCCAGTGAAATCCTTCATGCAGACCACAGATAGGAATGTATCTGTATAGACTTAAGTTGAGAGCTCCTTAGCTGTTTTAAGCTCAACTTACTTAGAGTTTAATTCCCAGACCATTTATGTTCCTTCGGTGTTTGAGTGTGTATGCAAGTGAGTGCTATCCTGTCTGTCTTATATGTCTAATCTGTGTATTTAGCTGAGATCAGCCCATATCCCTTTGGTGGTAATCAGGATCCTTCTTAGGACTGATTACAGGGTTCAGGGTCTGACAGGAGACAGGGTTAGGCTGGAGACTTGGACCTCTGAACCATTATCAGTACCTCCAAGGTAAGGGATTAGTTAGGACCCCAGTGTAGGGTCAGGTTAGACCCCGGTCCTCCTCTTTCCTGTTACAGCTCATCAAGTCCTCAAGATTAACCCTGAGTTCAACTATATCATTTCTGCACATCAAGTCCTCAAGATTAACCCTAAGTTCTGCAGAGATTGTGTCAGGTAAATCTATTTTATACTTACATTCTGATGTTGCTAAACTATATGTTGTATAGAGTGTGGTTCCTGTATAAATAGTTTACTGACATTGTATTCATATCATTAGACAGCGTGACATTTTCACTGGCCATAAAAAATTATCTCTAGTTACCATGGATCCAGTAGCTCAGCTGGCTCTGCAGTTGCAGGGATTATCCATGGAGCTGACGGACATTAAGTCCAAAGTTTTGTCTCCCCTGGAGCAAACCAGAGTTGAACCTAAAGTAGCTCTTCCAGATAGGTTCACTGGTGGGCGAGACAAATTTTTTACCTTCCGGGAGGCATGTAAATTGTATTTTCGGCTTCGGCCGCGATCATCAGGGAGTGATGAGCAGAGAGTGGGAATTGTTATCTCACTTCTTCAAGGGGACCCTCAATCCTGGGCATTTTCCCTTCCTCTGGGATCCCCGGCTCTACAGTCTGTAGATCAATTTTTTACTGCTCTGGGATTGGTATATGATGACCCAGATCGGGTCTCTCTTGCTGAGACCAAATTACGTAAGTTACAGCAGGGAGATCGTCCGGCGGAGGAATTTGCTTCTGAGTTTCGTAGATGGGCCACGGATACTCAGTGGAATGACCCAGCTCTTAGGAGCCAGTTTTGTCATGGGCTTTCTGACAAATTAAAAGACGTTTTGGCTCAGTATGAGTCTCCTCCTTCTCTGGAGGCTGCTATGGCCCTAGCTATCCGTACTGATAGACGACTTCGGGAGAGGGGTGAGGTAACTCCACTCCCTGTTGTTTCTCCACCTACTACTAAAGTCCCTTATGTTGAGGTTCCCCTTGTCTGTTCGGATGAGCCTATGCAGTTGGGAGGGACATCTTTTCGTAGTAGGGGATTGGCGGCACGCCGCAGGACTAGAAGGTGTTTTTTCTGCGGGAAAGAGGGACATTTTGTTGGAGAATGTCCATCCCGTGTCTTGTTAAGTAAAAAGTCGCCGGAAAACTGCTAATCCCAGGTTGTGTGGTGGACGACAACCTGGGAGTATGTATTTCATCCGCCGGTTCTTCTCAGTTCCTTGTACCAGTGGAGGTGGTGGTTGGTACTAGAGTGAAGAGATTGTCTGTTCTTCTGGATAGTGGTTCTGGGGCTAATCTGGTTGACGCTCAGTTTGCTCAGGCTCAAGGTATGCATCTGAGAGTATTGGTCAAACCGATCCCTATTTTCTCCATTGACGCCAGGCCTCTCGGCCAAGGTAGCTTTGTTCATGAGGTTCATAACATTGACCTTCGGGTAGGGGCAATACATAGGGAACAATTATCTTGTTATGTGTTGGAGGGTCTACCTACTCCCATTGTGTTGGGACTTCCTTGGCTGGTTAAACATAACCCTGTGATTAATTGGCAGTCCAGAGAGATAAGCCAATGGGGTGAGTTTTGCAAAAGCAACTGCATGAACACAGTCATCAGTGCGGTCGTGCCTAGTACATTGCCTCCTTTTTTGGAGGATTTTGGGGATGTTTTCTCTGAGGAGGGGTGTCGGGAGTTGCCTCCTCATCGCGTGTATGACTGCTCTATTAATCTACTTCCTGATGCTAAGTTGCCTAAAGCTAGGTTGTATAATCTTTCTGGTCCTGAAAGACAGGCTATGAAAGATTATATTTCTGAAAGTCTGGCCAAAGGGCATATTAGACCTTCATCTTCCCTGTGGCCGCGGGGTTCTTCTTTGTGAAGAAAAAAGATGGAGGCCTACGCCCTTGCTTGGATTTCCGCGAACTTAATCAGATTACTGTTCGAGATCCGTATCCACTCCCTCTTATTCCTGATCTCTTCAATCAAATTGTTGGCGCCAAATGGTTCTCTAAATTGGATCTCAGGGGGGCGTATAATCTGATTAGGATAAAAGAGGGGGATGAGTGGAAAACGGCGTTTAACACGCCGGAGGGACATTATGAAAACCTGGTCATGCCTTTTGGTCTGACTACTGCTCCAGCAGTATTCCAACATTTTGTTAATTACATTTTTCGTCACCTTGTGGGGGTGTTTGTGGTCGTATATTTGGATGACATTTTAATTTACTCGCCAGATCTTGTGTCTCACCAGGAGCATGTGAGACAGGTGTTGCAGATCTTGCGAGACAATAAACTATACGCCAAACTGGAGAAGTGTGTTTTTGCCGTACAGGAACTTCAGTTTTTGGGTTTTTTGGTGTCAGCCTCGGTTTCCGGATGGACCCTGAAAAGGTGAGAGCAGTGCTTGAATGGGATCAGCCAGGGGATCTTAAGGCTCTGCAGCGTTTTTTGGGGTTTGCTAATTACTACCGGAAATTTATTTGTAATTTCTCGTCTGTCGTCAAACCTCTCACTGACATGACGAGAAAAGGGACGGATTTTTCTAAGTGGTCGGACAAAGCTTGCCAAGCCTTTTCCTCTTTAAAAAGATGTTTTGCTTCGGCACCCGTTCTCATCCAACCAGATGTATCTCAGCCGTTCATTGTGGAGGTGGACGCGTCTGACGTAGGGGTGGGTGCTATATTGTCCCAGGGTCCGTCCCCTGGTAAATGGCATCCGTGCGCTTTCTTTTCTAAGAAATTGTCGTCCGCCGAAAGGAATTATGATATCGGCAATAGGGAACTTTTGGCCATTAAATTGGCTTTTGAAGAATGGCGTCACTTTTTGGAGGGGGCAGTCCACCCGGTCACCGTTATTACTGATCACAAGAACCTGCTGTATTTAGAATCCGCTAAGCGTCTGAATTCCAGACAAGCTCGATGGTCGTTGTTTTTTACCAGGTTTAATTTTGTCGTCACTTATCGTCCGGGGTCTAAGAATGTAAAGGCTGATGCCTTGTCTCGCAGTTTCCCAGGGGCCGGGAAGACGGACGACCCTATTCCTATCCTTCAGGAGGGGGTGGTAGTGTCGGCTGTATGTTCTGAGCTTGAGGAGGAGGTGTTAGAGGCTCAGGGGGACGCCCCTGCAGGACCTCCAGGGAGACTGTTTGTCCCGAATCAGTTGAGACAAAAGGTTATTGAGGCACATCATAATTCTGCTTTAGCAGGACATCCAGGGAGTAAGGCTACTTTAGATCTCCTTTCCCGCCGATTTTGGTGGCCTAACGCTAATAAAGATGTTATAACTTTTGTCGCGTCCTGTGGGGTTTGTGCTCGCTCTAAAACTCCTCATACCCGTCCGTCTGGGACCCTTTTACCCTTGAAACTTCCGGAGCGTCCATGGACTCATTTATCTATGGACTTCATTACGGACCTTCCTCCGTTGTCTGGGAATACTGTCATACTGGTGGTTGTTGACAGGTTCAGTAAGATGGCACATTTCGTTGCTCTTCCGGCACTCCCTAATGCTAAAACTCTGGCGCAGGTGTTCATTAGGGAGATCGTGAGACTTCATGGGTTGCCTTCTGATGTGGTGTCAGATAGGGGGTCTCAGTTTGTGTCCAAATTTTGGAGGGCATTTTGTTTACGTCGGGGGATGCAACTGTCGTTTTCCTCGGCTTTTCATCCACAGACCAATGGTCAGACAGAGCGTCTGAATCAGAGTTTAGAGACATATCTCCGGTGTTTTGTATCGGAGAACCAGGAGGACTGGTCTTCTTTCTTGCCTCTGGCAAAGTTCGCTCTTAACAACAGGCGGAGCGAGTCCACTGGTAAGTCCCCATTTTTTGGGGCATATGGTTTTCATCCCAGTTTTGTACTTTCAATGGGGGGGGTCCTTCTGGGGTTCCTGAGGAGGAGCGTTTCTCGTCGTCACTTGCTTCTGTGTGGCGAGGTGTATTGAATAATTTGAGTAATATGGGGAACCGTTACAAACGTATGGCTGATAGGAGGAAAGTTTCTGGTCCAGATCTGAATGTGAACGATCTGGTATGGTTGTCTACCAGGAATATAAAACTTAAAGTGCCCTCCTGGAAACTGGGTCCCAGATTCATAGGGCCGTACAGGATCAGTTCCATAATTAATCCTGTGGCATTTCGTCTGGAACTCCCTTCTACGTTTAAAATTCATAATGTGTTCCACAAGTCATTACTTAAAAGGTATGTGGCACCAGTCATACCGTCACCTCTACCTCCTCCTCCAGTGTTGGTCAATGGTAACTTGGAATTTCAAGTATCAAAAATCATTGACTCTCGTCTGAATCGCCGGTCCCTTCAGTACTTGGTGCATTGGAAGGGGTATGGTCCGGAGGAGAGGACGTGGGTCCCTGCGTCTGATGTTAACGCAGATCGTTTGGTTCGGACCTTCCACAGAACTCACCCGGGCAGGCCTGGCCCTGAGGGTCCGGAGGCCCCTCGTAGAAGGGGGGGTACTGTCATGTGTGCATTGCCACGAAGATCGTCGCGGTTGCACATTTTGACTTCTCACAGCTGAGTTGCTGTTTCTTTGTGTTTGGCAGCTAGGGAGTTAATTCTGTCTGTGCTCGGTGCTGGGACTGGGTGCAGTTTCTCCCGGCTGCAATTGATTATTTGTTGATTGGTTTCCTTTAAATTCCTGGTTGTCTGCTTTGGGAGTTGCCAGTGAAATCCTTCATGCAGACCACAGATAGGAATGTATCTGTATAGACTTAAGTTGAGAGCTCCTTAGCTGTTTTAAGCTCAACTTACTTAGAGTTTAATTCCCAGACCATTTATGTTCCTTCGGTGTTTGAGTGTGTATGCAAGTGAGTGCTATCCTGTCTGTCTTATATGTCTAATCTGTGTATTTAGCTGAGATCAGCCCATATCCCTTTGGTGGTAATCAGGATCCTTCTTAGGACTGATTACAGGGTTCAGGGTCTGACAGGAGACAGGGTTAGGCTGGAGACTTGGACCTCTGAACCATTATCAGTACCTCCAAGGTAAGGGATTAGTTAGGACCCCAGTGTAGGGTCAGGTTAGACCCCGGTCCTCCTCTTTCCTGTTACAGCTCATCAAGTCCTCAAGATTAACCCTGAGTTCAACTATATCGTTTCTGCACATCAAGTCCTCAAGATTAACCCTAAGTTCTGCAGAGATTGTGTCAGGTAAATCTATTTTATACTTACATTCTGATGTTGCTAAACTATATGTTGTATAGAGTGTGGTTCCTGTATAAATAGTTTACTGACATTGTATTCATATCATTAGACAGCGTGACACAAACATATGAGTAACAAAAGCTTATATTGACAGTTAGAATGAGTTAATGCAGCAAGTCAATATTTGCAGTGTTGACCCTTCTTCTTCAGGACCTCTGCAATTCTCCCTGGCATGCTCTCAATCAACTTCTGGACCAAATCCTGACTGATAGCAGTCCATTCTTGCACAATCAATGCTTTCATTTTGTCAGAATTTTTAGGTTGTTGTTTGTCCACCCGTCTCTTGATGATTGACCACAAGTTCTCAATGGGATTAAGATCTGGGGAGTTTCCAGGCCATGGACCCAAAATCTCTGTTTTGTTCCCTGAGCCATTTAGTTATCACCTTTGCTTTATGGCAAGGTGCTCCATCATGCTGGAAAAGGCATTGTTGATCGCCAAACTGCTCCTGGAGGGTTGGAGAAGATGCTTTTGGAGGACATTCTGGTACCATTCTTTATTCATGGCTGTGTTTTTAGGCAAGACTGTGAGAGAGCCGATTCCCTTGGCTGAGCAGCAACCCCACACATGATTGGTTTCAGGATGCTTAACAGTTGGCATGAGACAAGACTGGTAGTAGCGCTCACCTTGTCTTCTCCAAATGAGGTGTTTTTCTGATGTCCCAAACAATCGAAAAGGGGATTCATCAGAGAAAATAACTTTACCCCAGTCCTCAGCAGTCCACTGCCTGTACCTTTTGCAGAATATCAGTCTGTCCATGATGTTTTTTCTGGAGAGAAGTGGCTTCTTTGCTGCCCTCCTTGAGACCAGGCCTTGCTCCAAGAGTCTCCGCCTCACAGTGCGTGCAGATGCACTCACACCTGCCTGCTGCCATTCCTGAGCAAGCTCTGCACTGCTGGTAGCCCGATCCCGCAGCTGAAACACTTTTAAGAGACGGTCCTGGCGCTTGCTGGTCTTTCTTGGGCGCCCTGAAGCCTTTTTGGCAACAATGGAAACTCTCTTCTTGAAGTTCTTGATGATGCGATAGATTGTTGACTGAGGTGCAATCTTTCTAGCTGCGATACTCTTCCCTGTTAGGCCATTTTTGTGCATTGCAATGATGACTTCTCGTGTTTCTTTAGAGATAACCATGGTTAACAGAAAAGAAACAATGATGCCAAGCACCAGCCTCCTTTTAAAGTGTCCAGTGGTGTCATTCTTACTTAATCATGACAGATTGTGTCATGTATAGTGTACAGTTCCTATAGCGTCTTGTGCTTTGGTGCGAGGAAAACACAGGAGACATAGGTTGAAATGAAATGACTTGTATTACTTCATACAAGCATGCTGAAAAGTTCACACAGTTTGCAGGAACAGCGACAGGAGACACAGCAGGCCAGAGTAACTTCAAGCACTACAATAAATCTCCAAAGCAGGTTCAGGATCTCTTCTCTGTACCGTAATTCCTCTGCAAACATGGATTCACCAAACAGCAGGTTTCCAGAGTCCAAAAGTGTTCCAAGGTTCCTCAGTAGGGAATAGCTGGAGTACAAGTCCAAGGCTTCCAGGAGTCAGGTCACAGACTGACTGAGGCTTGATTCAGGAGCACTGATTGTTCAGCTGAGGCTGCTTAAGAAGCAAGAGGGAAGAATCAGGGCGGGAACATGAAAACTGGAAACTCCATATTAACTGAGGACAAGAGCTGCAGAAAGACAGAAAGCAAAATGACCGACGGAAAACTGAGTTTCAAGGAACATGTCAACAGAGACAAAGAACCTTACATTACTCCCCCCTTAGGGACAACCTCCGGATGACCTCAGACCAGGCTTGTCAGGGTACCTCTGATGAAACTGGCGGAGCAGGCGAGGAGCATTTACATTATTGACTGGTTCCCATGAGTTGTCCTCCACTGGGTAGCCCTGCCATTTAATCAAATATTGCAACTGATTTCTGTACAACCTGGAATCTAGAATCCTTTCCACCATAAATTCTTCCTGACCATCGACCAGCACTGGGTCAGGGCAAGGAGAAGAACGTCCAGGAAACGCATTGGGTGTTGCAGCCTTTAGTAGAGATACATGAAAGACAGGGTGGATTTTCATAGTTCTGGGTAGTTGAAGACGACAAGCAACAGCACTTATAATCTTATTGATCTTATAAGGTCCAATGTACTTATGTCCCAATTTAGACGATGGAATCTTTAATTTAAGATTTCTGCTTGACAGCCAGACCAAATCTCCTACCTTGAAAGCTGGTGCAGGTTTACGAAATTTATCTGCTGCTTTCTTGTACCTTTCCTGAGCCAATTCTAGATTTTCCTTTAGAAGACCCATATTCTTTTGTAAAGAAGCGATTCTTTCAGCCACTGCCGGCAAGGGCGTATCTATGGGAAATCGAGGAAGAATGTTAGGATGATAACCTAGATTGGAGTAAAAAGGAGACTGCTTAGTGGAGGCGCTCTGAGAGTTGTTATAAGAGAACTCAGCCAGTGGAAGTAGATCCACCCAATCATCCTGTAGGTGGCAGATAAAACAGCGGAGATACTGCTCCAGGGTCTGATTGGTTCGTTCTGTCTGTCCATTAGTCTGGGGATGAAAAGCAGAAGAAAGGTTTACTTTAATGTCCAATGCTGCACAGAAATTTTGCCAAAACCTTGAAGTGAATTGCACCCCTCGATCCGAAATGACCTCATCCGGTACTCCATGTAAGCGAAACACATTCTTAATCATCAAGTCTGATGTCTGTTTTGCAGTGGGTAAGCCGACACAAGGGATAAAATGAGCTGCCTTTGTTAGACGGTCAACCACCACTAGAATGGTGTTCTTCCCTTGAGAGGTTGGTAACTCCACAATGAAGTCCATAGAAATGGATCCCCACGGGCGGGACGGGGTGGGAAGAGGTTGCAACAGACCAGCTGGTGAGGAGCGAGGTGTTTTGCATCTTGCACAGACTTCACATGAAGTGACATAGTTTAAGACATCTTTCCTGTAAGTGGCCACCAAAAGAAACGAGAAAGAAATTCTTGTGTCTTTAGAATTCCCCTATGCCCGGCTATCTTGGAATCGTGGATGAGTTGCAATACTCTCAATCTGACTGTTTCAGGTATATACAGACGTTGTCCCTGAATCCACACACCATTCTTAAAGACAAGACTTACGTCCCTTGGGGGTTGAGCCAACAAAGAATCCGCATGGTATGCTTCCTTGATGTCCTTAAGTAGGTCTTGATTATGAATCACTCCCAGGAATCTAGAGTCAGGAAGAATAGTCTTAGGAGGAGTAAGTGGACGTGTCTCTGCTGAATGAATCCTAGAGAGTGCATCAGCCTTTCCATTGCGCGATCCTGGTCTATAAGAAATGACAAAATTAAATTGGTTTAGGAAAAGATTTCAGCGAGCCTGGCGAGGAGTCAGGCACTTAGCCGACCTGATAAATTCAAGGTTACGATGGTCTGTCAGGACGACTATTTGCTGTGCAGCTCCCTGAAGAAGGTGTCTCCATTCCTTGAAGGCGGCAATAATGGCCAACAATTCTCTATTGCCCACATCGTAGTTCCTCTCAGCCGAAGACAACTGCTGGGAAAAGAAGGCACAGGGATGCAAGACATTCTTCTCACCTGTTCTCTGAGAGAGTATAGCTCCAACGGCACAGTCTGAAGCATCCACCTCTATTATGAAGGCAAGCTCGGGGTTGGGATGTACTAAGATAGGTGCGGTGGTAAATTTATCCTTTAAACAGGAAAATGCTTCCTGAGCTTGCGGGGTCCAGGAGAACCTAGACTGTTTCCGGGTAAGTTGGGTGATAGGTGACACTACCTCAGAAAAATTCTTAATGAAACGTCTATAGAAGTTGGCAAACCCGATGAAACGCTGCACCTCCTTCACATTTCTAGGAATTGGCCAATCCTTGATGGCTTGGGTATTGCTTCCATCCATACTAATCCCTTGCGTAGATAGTACATACCCCAGAAATTGAATTTCAGTCCTATGGAATTCACATTTTTCAAGTTTGATGTAGAGATGGTTTTGTCTTAGGCGTTCTAAGACCATTCTCACATTTCCATGATGTTCCTCTGTGGAGTTAGAAAAAATTAGAATATCATCCAGATAAATCACCACAAATGTATCTAGGAGATCCCTGAAGATATCATTCACGAAGTGTTGGAAAGTGGCTGGGGCGGTACTCAGACCAAAAGGCATAACTAGATATTCAAAGTGTCCATAGCGTGACCTGAAAGCAGTCTTCCATTCATCCCCAGGTCTAATACGGACCAAGTTATAGGCCCCACGGAGATCCAGTTTAGAGAAAATTTTGGCATGCCGCACTCTCTCCAACAACTCAGGGATTAAAGGCAATGGATAACGGTTTCTAATAGTAACCTTATTGAGTTCCCTATAGTCTATGCAGGGTCTCAGAGATCCATCTTTCTTCTTCACAGAGAAGATGGGTGCACCTTCGGGAGATGAAGAGGGGCGTATGAAGCCCTTGGCTAAATTTTCGTCTATATAATCCTTCAAAGCTTTTAGCTCGGGCCCCGCTAGGGGGTAGATCTTACCAAAAGGTATCTCGGCTCCAGGCAATAATTCAATTGGACAATCATATGGACGGTGAGGAGGAAGCTGATCAGCGTTCTTCTTGTCACATAAATCCACATAGTCCTGGTATACAGCTGGTAGTTCAGGGACTGACATGGTTCCTTTAGGAACAGAGCAAGCTGAAACTCCTTGACTCATCTGTTTCTCCGGAAAGTGTAATTCCTTGGTCTCCCAGTTAATCGTAGGATTCTGCGCCTGCAGCCATGGTAGCCCTAGAATGATGGGAAAGTGGGGAGAAGAGATAAGCAAAAAAGATATTTTCTCCTGATGATCTTTACCCATAAGGACCCTCAAAGGCTCTGTTTCTTGATCCACTGGTCCAGAAGTCAGTAGAGAGCCATCCACAGTCTCCATCTGTACTGGAGTAGCCTTCTTCACTGAACGTATCCCCTGTTTCAGAGCAAAGGAGATATCCATAAAATTTCCACTTGCTCCTGAGTCGATCATAGCAGAGCTAGACACCCAGACTGAGTCAACCCAGAGTTTGATGGAAAGGAAGCAATGAGAATTGTTTCTTTTACAACTCAGCTGGGACACCGCTGAGGAAACTTGAAAAATTGCAGCGTTTATACCGTCATCGTCCCCAGAACTAACAGAGTTTAAGTCTGAGAAATCAAGATCTCTTGCAGCAGATCTCTCTGGAGCCTGAGGCTCGGACATGACAGAGCTCCTCTCGCAACACTCACAGTTAATGAGTGCTGCAGTAGTCTTACGAGAACGGCTGGGGCAGTTTATAATGAAGTGCCCTGACTTACCACAGTAGAAACATAGATTTTCCTTTATACGATGTTCTTTGCGTGCATCACTAACCCGTCTTTGTAAAGAGTCCACCTGCATGGGTTCAGGTTCTGGTTCCCTTGTGATCCTACTCAAAGGTTCCTTAGCTGAGGAGGGAGGTAGTAAAAGGTTAGTGCGATTATTTTCGAACCATCTCTCTTGTCTGCGTTCAGTCAGACGAGCATCAATACGGATACAATAGTTAATAAAGTCACCTAACGCAGTGGGAGGGTCGGCACGAGCAAGTTCATCCTTAATCAGTGGAGACAACCCTTTCCGAAAAATAGATTTTTTAGCGGAAGTGTCCCAAGTGGTATCAAGAGCCCATCTCCTGAAATCCAGGGCATATTCGGCTACTGAACGCTTACCTTGGCGCAAAGTTAACATGGCTCACTGCTTCAGCTGTTGCACCTCGATTGGGGTCATCAAACACCTGCCCCATGGCTGAAATAAAAGCATCAAGGTGATTCAAACAATCATCCTCAGTCTCAATCAGAGGGTTTGCCCACATCAAAGCCTTATTGGTAAGCAACATGATTATAGTAAGCACTTTGGATCGTTCAGTGGGAAATTGTGAAGCATGTGCAGAGAAAAATAAATTGCATTGATTAATAAATCCCCTGAATTTCTCACGTTCACCGCCAAAACGAAAAGGAGGTAATTTGGGGATCCCAGAACTTGGGGTTATGGCAGGAGCCTGGGCTCGTTCCTCTAGAGCCTCAATCCTGGCTCGCAATTCCTGGGTAGTCTGTCCAAACACTTGCAAATTATGATTAGTGAGGTCCTGTAGGCTTGCAAAACGGGTTTTTAAAGTCTGTACATCTGAAAGGATTGTATCAGTCACTCCGCAAAGTTCCTTTATGCGGGCCTCCATCTTCCAGATCTTTTAAGGCAGAGGTGCTGGAAGGAGAAGAGGAAAGGAAAAAAAAAAAAAAAAACAATAGTGTTTACCTGTGGTAACACTCCAGAGTAAAATTTTAAGGGAATGCGCTCACCTGGAATGGTTGTGAGAAGTCACAACCACTGTCATCACATAAGGTATTAAACGGACATCTGATATCCACAGTCACAGCAGACACGGCTTTCCCAGACCCAGCAGACACTAAACATTGGCTCCTGAATCTTGTCATGTATAGTGTACAGTTCCTATAGTGTCTTGTGCTTGGGTGCGAGGAAAACACAGGAGACATAGGTTGAAATGAAATGACTTGTATTACTTCATACAAGCATGCTGAAAAGTTCACACAGTTTGCAGGAACAGCGACAGGAGACACAGCAGGCCAGAGTAACTTCAAGCACTACAATAAATCTCCAAAGCAGGTTCAGGATCTCTTCTCTGTACCGTAATTCCTCTGCAAACATGGATTCACCAAACAGCAGGTTTCCAGAGTCCAAAAGTGTTCCAAGGTTCCTCAGTAGGGAATAGCTGGAGTACAAGTCCAAGGCTTCCAGGAGTCAAGTCACAGACTGACTGAGGCTTGATTCAGGAGCACTGATTGTTCAGCTGAGGCTGCTTAAGAAGCAAGAGGGAAGAATCAGGGCGGGAACATGAAAACTGGAAACTCCATATTAACTGAGGGCAAGAGCTGCAGAAAGACAGAAAGCAAAATGGCCGACGGAAAACTGAGTTTCAAGGAACATGTCAACAGAGACAAAGAACCTTACAGATTGATCTCCAGCCATGTCCTCATCAACACCCACACCTGTGTTAATGGAGCAATCACTGAAAAGAGGTTAGGTGGTCCTTTTAAGGCAGGGCTGCAATGATGTTGAAATGTGTTTTGGGGGATAAAGTTCATTTTCTAGCCAAATATTGACTTTGCAAGTAATTGCTGTTAAGCTGATCACTCTTTATAACATTCTGGAGTATATGCAAATTGCCATTAGAAAAAGTGAAGCAGTAGACTTTGTAAAAATTAATATTTGTGTCATTCTCAAAACTTTTGGCCATGACTGTACCATTTGGGACGCGCTATATGCTATCTGGGCCGCGTTATATGCTATGTGGGACGCGCTATATGCTATGTGGGACGCACTATATGCTATGTGGGCCGCCCTATATGCTATGTGGGACGCGCTATATACTATGTGGGCCGCGTTATATGCTATCTGGGCCGCGCTATATGCTATGTGGGACGCGCTATATGCTATGTGGGCCGCGTTATATGCTATCTGGGCCGCCCTGTGATGATACTGGAAGCTCCATTTCTTGTGCTGTTCTAGAACTACAGTCCTCATCCTTTGCTGCTGACAGCCCACAGAGCAAAGTTCCCCCTCCCTCTCTCACTCTTCTCATCAACCCCCACCTCAGGAATATCTTTGTCTCAAAACTCTGCAGACCGGTCCCATAGCAGCCATTATGAGAATTCATTCTTTTTGGTTATAATACGGTGGGAATTTGCGTTAGAAACACGAAAGTTACTGTTTTGAAACATGCGCCCGACAGGCATCGTTCCCGTGGTACTGGTGAACCCGTAACTCCAACAGAACCCGAGAAATGGAATTCTCGGACGCACCATGAACTATCTCACACAAGTTTGGGCTCATTTGAACCGTCATTTCAAAGTAAGATCATTGATAGGTCTGCCATTATTCTGCTAGAGTTCCCCGCTGAGTTATGGTCCTTATGACTTTCAGAGCTTCAAACCATAACTTCTATCCCTGGGAGGTGGCCAGAAAAACCATCCCCTTTTGTGTGGTCAGCAGCCCACAGGTATAAGTCTTGTGGTGAGCCCCCCTTGGTCATTCCAAGCTGTGATGACGTGACTAACAGATCTGCAAATGAACTATGATGTGTGGCTCCTCCCCCAGCCTGTCTTGTCTATACCTATGTAACTACCATGTAAGTTTTTCACTTTTAATCCCGTTTATTTTTAACTGTACTGTACATAACGATATTGCCTCAGCTTGTTACCGTTTTTTTTAAACTATAAACACTGCCTGCATTTTAAAGGAATAAACCTATAAATTTATTAGTTTGTTTCTCCTGCTCTATAAACGAATTTGCACGTGCCTGAAGTACTACGCTACTGTTTTGGGGTTGCTACGGACCCTCTTGATAAATTGTTCATTAAGTAAATCGTAGCTGGTGGCAGCTAAAAAGAAGGGGTGTAAAGTGTTAACCTATTGGGTGGCGTTGGCAGTGACGGAGCGGGTTTTATAAGTGTATTGCCTGGCTGCGGCCCGGAGTAATTATAATTCCCTCACTGCAGCGTGCCCAATAGCCAGCACACCTCCAAGTGGCCCGTCTGGCGACTAATTATCCTAGGTGCAGTTCCCTGACTGACCTGAGGGTAAGGGGGCGCCAGAGAGCTGCAAGTTCCTAAGTGGAAGTGGGATAATTATAAATCCCTGCAGTTTACTGGGTCGGACGGCAGCAGCCGTCGTGTGTGTGCGCGTTTTCGTCACATTTGCGGCACGGAGGGATCACAAGCCGTGATACCCCGGGCTACCGTGTGGCGGACCGTGTGCACGTTTCATCACATGTGGTGGCAGCGGTGGGATTATAGAGCATTAGTGATCTGGTTTGAGCAATCATTCCATTCACTAAAAAACTTGCACGGTTCTTCAGGGACCCTGCAACTAAAGTTTTGGAGAACAGACTCAGTGTTTATTAGTCCTGAGACAATTGTGTGTACTTGCGGTTACCCCTCCCTTCTCTTTGTTTTCTATCCTATCTTTTATTTGGCAAACATGGCTACAAGAGGAGCAAGTTGGTACGAAAAGCAGAGCAGGGACACTCTTGTGGGAATCTGCGTGTACCACGGCCTTGACCACAAGAACCAAACCAAAGCCCGACTGGTCCAGGCCCTGAAGGAACTGGACGAGCCTCAGAGCGTGGCGGGCGCAGGAGCCGGCCCAAGCCAAGGTGGTGCCGCAGGAGCAGAGGCCCAACCCTGATGCTTACACCCAGGGCAGGTTGGACCCTTATCTGCAGGCGGCCCTGGAGGATTCTCCCGCTCGACAGACCGTGATGGATCGCCTGAAGCTGATCCAGCAAGCTCAAAAGAGAGCCGCCCAGCGAGAGGCCGACCAGCGAGCCGAGCGCCAAGACCCAGCGAGGAGGCTGAGAGAGCCCAGCGGAGGCTGAGAGAGCCGAGCGGAGAGGCTGAGAAGAGCCCAGAGCGGGGGAGCTGAGAGAGCCGAGCGGGAAGCTCAGAGGCCATGATGGAGCTGCTCAGACAAGGGCAATGCCCACAGCCCGGAGCGGTACACCCAGCAGCTCTCAGAGTCCGAAGCCCCGGCCGGAGCACTTTCCCGTGATGGAAAAGGACGGAGACTTGGACACTTTTCTGCGGGCCTTTGAGAAAGTCTGCAGACAGTACCAGCTGCCTGACGACCAATGGGCCAGGTACTTGACCCCCGGGCTAAAGGGCAAAGCTCTGGAGGCGTTTGCTTCCCTCACGTCAGATCAAGATGGTGACTATGAGGCCATCAAGCAGGCCCTGATCGCCAAGTACCAGCTAACCCCTGAGGTATACCGAAAGAAGTTCCGGAACCTCCAACGTGGCCCACATGACAGTTATAGCGATGTGGTGCAAGGACTCAGGAACCACTTTGACCAGTGGATCCATGGACTGTCAGTTGACACCTTTGAGGAGCTGAGGACCTGATGATCAAAGACCAGTTTCTGCATCTGTGCCCAGCTGAGGTCGACAGTTCCTCCTGGACCGAGAACCGGAGGACGCGGTCATAACAGCACGGATCGCCGACAGCTATGAGGCCAACCGGAAACCCGAGGTGCGGAAGCCCGTCACCGCCCGCTGGGGAGGGGGTAAGCCTGCAACCAACCCCAGTGCCCCTGCCAGCCGTCCCTCTGGAGGCACTATCCCCTTTGCCAGCGCCAGGCCTACATCAGACCCCCGCCAGTGTTTCTCCTGTAAACGGACGGGACACATCAGCGCCACCTGTCCGGAGAGGCAGAAGAACCCCCAGCCAAGGCCTCCGGGCCCAACGCCTCTGTTCTTTTGGTGGGTGGTGTGGTGGGGAGGGTTGATGACAACGTGCAGCCCGTCCGGTGGGGGCCCGTCTTGCTACAGGCCTCAAGGACACCGGGGCTGAACGAACCCTCATCCGACCGAACTGGCGGCCCCTGAAGAGTTGATTCCGGGGAAAACCTTAACTGTCACCGGGATTGGGGGCGTCCACTACCCCTTGCGATAGCCGGGTTTTCATTGACTGGGGTGCCGGGAGCGGGGTGAAGGAAGTGGGGGTGTCCGAAAACCTGCCCACTGATGTTTTACTGGGGACTGATCTGGGGAGGATGGTCGCGTACTATGTCCCTGACACCCTCCCCAATCTGATAATAAGGTTAACGTTAACCATGATGTTGATGATGATGGGAAACTGATTGTGTTACCTGCCAATGCTTTGCGAAGTGATTATGCACTGATAACCTTTCTTTCCCTAGGAATGATGCTGATAGTGATGTATCTGTGCCATCTGAACCTGTTAACCCTTTCTCTGAAGTGGTAGATGTGTCCACAGGTACAGGAGCGTTCAGCCACGTCGCTCTGCGGAGTGAGACGGCTGAGGAACCCCTAGCAGGAGCAAGCGACAGTGCTCAAGGAAATGGGGAGGTGCATGGGAACCGTGAGGAAGGTGACGCCATGACACTGACCAGTGCCACCGAGGAAGGTAACTGGCCATAAGTAGCACTGCTCCTGAAGTGTTGGGGTGGATGGGGAGGTAGAGCCCATAGCAGCGCAGGCTGATGGGTCTATAGAAATCCCCGGGGAGACTGCATATGTAGCTGCTGTCACCCGCAGTCAGAGTGCCCGGATCGCAGGTAGCGCCCTGCCATCTGGACCCTCCTCCGCTACAGGAGAGACTGAACCAGAGGTGGACCCAGAGCCGGTCCCAGAGGGTCCCAGTGAGGAAGGAACCCTGACGTCACTTCTGGCTGCCTCCAGCCAGGAGTTCCAGGCCGCTCTGCACTCAGATGCGAGCCTGGAGAACTTGAGGCACCTCGCCGAGACGCCCACCTCCGTGACTGATAAGGAGAGGGTGTTCTGGGAACGAGGAAGGTTGTACCGGGAGACAGTACCCGGAGATTCCCAAAAGGAGTGGTTGAGGGAAAAACAGCTGGTCGTCCCGCACCAGTTCCGAGGTGAGTTGTTGAGGATTGCCCATGAGATTCCACTTGCTGGACACTTGGGGATCAGCAAAACTAAGGCACGGCTGTCTCAACACTTCTATTGGCCCAAGATGGGGACAGATGTGACTAACTACTGCCGCTCCTGTATCACCTGTCAAAGAGTGGGGAAGGCGGGGCCTGCTCTTAAGGCTCCCCAGATCCCGTTGCCAGTGATAGAGGAGCCTTTCCAGAGGATCGCGGTGGACATTGTGGGCCCGCTGGCCGTCCCCAGCCGCTCTGGAAAGCAATACATCCTTACTGTGGTAGACTACGCTACCCGGTACCCGAGGCAGTAGCTCTGTCCTCAACTAAGGCAGATAAGGTAGCGGATGCATTGGTGACCATCTTTTCACGGGTAGGATTTCCCAGGGAGATGCTTACTGACTGAGGGACCCAATTCATGTCTCGCCTAATGAAGGCTCTCTGCAGCAAAATGCAGGTGACGCGTATGGTATCGAGTGCGTATCACCCACAGACCAATGGTTTGTGTGAGCGCTTTAACGGTACCCTCAAACAGATGCTCCGCATGCTGGTTGAGACCTAGGGACGCGATTGGGAGCGGTACCTCCCACACCTGCTGTTTGCCTACAGAGAAGTCCCGCAGGCCTCGACGGGGTTCTCCCCCTTTGAGCTCCTGTATGGCAGGCGAGTCCGGGGACCCCTTGGGTTGATAAGAGAATCCTGGGAAGATGAGCCAAACCCCACAGAAGTGTCCATCGTGGATTATGTCATGCGCTTCCGCGACAAGATGCAGACCTTGACGCAGTTGGTGCATGACAACATGACGCAGGCTCAGGCTGACCAGAAGCACTGGTACGACCAGAACGCCCGGGAGCGGACCTACCAGGTGGGTCAAAAGGTGTGGGTGCTGGTCCCCGTACCAAAGGATAAGCTTCAGGCAGCCTGGGAAGGCCCGTACGTAGTGCACCAACGGCTCAACCCAGTCACCTACGTGGTCACGCTTGACCACACTCGGGGTAGGCGCAAGGCCTTTCACGTCAACATGATGAAGGCCCATCACGAACGTGAAGCCTGCGTCCTACCGGTCTGCAACCTGCCCGAGGACGGGGAGGAGGATCCCCTCCTGGACATGCTGGCCCAAGCCAAGGCCAATGGGTCCATTGAGGACATGGAGGTAAATGCCTCGCTAACCGCCTCCCAGCGGTTGCAGTTGCTGACCACTCTGGAATCCTTTCGGGCCGTGTTCACTAACCAATCCGGAAGGACCAAGTTGGCAGTCCACGAGGTGGACACCGGGAATCACGCCCCGTTACGGCGGACACCTTATCGGATCTCTGAGGAAGTGCAGCAGATTATGCGCCAGGAGATCCATGAGATGTTGCAGCTGGGGGTGATCCGACCGTCCAAAAGCGCATGGGCCTCACCTGTAGTTCTCGTGCCAAAAAAGGATCGGACCACCCGGTTCTGCGTGGACTACAGGGGGCTCAGCGCCATCACTACCTCTGATGCGCACCCAATGCCGCGCATCGAGGATCTGCTGGAGCGTTGGCGAATGCCAAGTACATATCCATCATGGATTTAAGCCGGGGATACTGGCAGATTCCCCTGAGCCCTGCGGCGCAGGAGAAATCCGCCTTTATCACCCCTTTTGGACTGTACGAGTCCACGGTCATGCCTTTCGGCATGAAGAATGCCCCTGCCACTTTTCAGCGGATGGTCAACCACCTGCTTCAGGGACTGGAGGAGTACGCTGTGGCGTACCTGGACGATATTGCCGTCTTCAGTTCCACCTGGGAGGAACACCTTCAGCACCTCCAGGAAGTGCTCAAGCGTATTCGCCAGGCAGGTCTGACCATCAAGCCGGGAAAATGCCAGATGGGCATGAGGGAGGTCCACTACCTGGGGCACCGGGTAGGCGGAGGTTCCATGAGTCCAGAGCCCGAGAAAGTGGACGCAATCGTGTCCTGGCCCACCCCCAGGACCAAAAAGCAGGTGAAGTCCTTCCTGGGCACTGCAGGGTACTATAGGCGTTTCGCACCGAACTATAGCGCCATTGCAAAACCCTTGACGGACCTCACCAAGGGCGGTCTACCCCAAACAGTCAGCTGGACAGATGGCTGTGAGGCGGCATTCCGAGCTTTGAAAACAGCCCTGTGCAGCTTTCCAGTGTTGAAAGCCATTGACAGCAGCCGGCCATTCCTGGTACAGACTGACGCCAGCGAATTTGGCCTCGGTGCTGTACTCAGCCAGGTTGATTCGGGGAACCAGGAGCACCCCGTGTTGTACCTGAGCCGGAAAATTCTGCCGAGGGAAGTGGCATACTCCACCATCGAGAAGGAGTGCCTGGCCATGGTCTGGCCACTGCAACGTTTGCAGCCCTACCTGTACGGGCGCACCTTCAAGGTGGTCACCGACCACAACCCTCTGAGCTGGCTGCACACAATGTCCGGAACCAATGGTAGGTTGCTACGCTGGAGCCTTGCCCTACAGCAGTATGATTTTGCCAGTACAACACAAGAAAGGCAGCGATCATGGGAATGCTGATGGGTTGTCACGACGTGGCGAACCCGCTGAGGTGCGCATGGCGGATTACCGACAGGTCATGCCTCCGTAGCGCCCTCTAAGGGGGGGAGGTGTGATGATACTGGAAGCTCCATTTCTTGTGCTGTTCTGAACTACAGTCCTCATCCTTTGCTGCTGACAGCCCACAGAGCAAAGTTCCCCTCCCTCTCTCACTCTTCTCATCAACCATCACCTCAGGAATGTCTTTGTCTCAAAACTCTGCAGACCGGTCCCATGGCAGCCATTATGAGAATTCATTGTTTTTGGTTATAACATGGTGGGAATTTGCGTTAGAAACACGAAAGTTACTGTTTTGAAACATGCGCCCGACAGGCATCGTTCCCGTGGTACTGGTGAACCCGTAACTCCAACAGAACCCGAGAAATGGAATTCTCGGACGCACCATGAACTATCTCACACAAGTTTGGGCTCATTTGAACCGTCATTTCAAAGTAAGATTATTGACAGGTCTGCCATTATTCTGCTAGAGTTCCCCGCTGAGTTATGGTCCTCATGACTTTCAGAGCTTCAAACCATAACTTCTATCCCTGGGAGGTGGCCAGAAAAACTATCCCCTTTTGTGAGGTCAGCAGTCCACAGGTATAAGTCTTGTGGTGAGCCTCCCTTGGTCATTCCAAGCTATGATGACGTGACTAACAGATCTGCAAATGAACTATGACGTGTGGCTCCTCCCCCAGCCTGTCTCGTCTATACCTATGTAACTACCATGTAAGTTTTTCACTTTTAATCCCGTTTATTTTTAACTGTACTGTACATAACGATATTGCCTCAGTTTGTTACCGTTTTTTTTAAACTATAAACACTGCATTTTAAGGAATAAACCTATAAATTTATTAGTTTGTTTCTCCTGCTCTATAAACGAATTTGCACGTGCCTGAAGTACTACGCTACTGTTTTGGGGTTGCTACGGACCCTCTTGATAAATTGCTCATTAAGTAAATCGTAGCTGGTGGCAGCTAAAAAGAAGGGGTGTAAAGTGTTAACCTATTGGGTGGCGTTGGCAGTGACAGAGCAGGTTTTATAAGTGTATTGCCTGGCTGCGGCCCGGAGTAATTATAATTCCCTCACTGCAGCGTGCCCAATAGCCAGCACACATCCAAGTGACCCGTCTGGCGACTAATTATCCTAGGTGCAGTTCCCTGACTGACCTGGGGGTAAGGGGGGCGCCAGAGAGCTGCAAGTTCCTAAGTGGAAGTGGGATAATTATAAATCCCTGCAGTTTACTGGGTCGGACAGCAGCAGCCGTCGTGTGTGTGCGCGTTTTCGTCACATTTGCGGCACGGAGAGATCACAAGCCGTGATACCCCGGGCTACCGTGTTGCGGACCGTGTGCACGTTTCATCTCATGCCCTATATGCTATGTGGGACGCGCTATATACTATGTGGGACGCGCTATATGCTATCTGGGACGCGTTATATGCTATCTGGGACGCGTTATATGCTATGTGGGACGAGTTATATGCTATCTGGGACGCGCTATATTTATGTGGGCCGCGCTATATGCTATGTGGGACGCGCTATATGCTATGTGAGACGCGCTATATGCTATGTGGGACGTGCTATATGCTATGTGGGACGCGCTGTATCCTATGTGGGCCGCGCTGTATGCTATGTGGGCCACGCTGTATCCTATGTGGGCCGCGCTATATGCTGTGTGGGCCACGCTATATGCTATGTGGACCACGCTGTATGCTATGTGGGCCACGCTGTATGCTATGTGGGCCACGCTGTATCCTATGAGGGCCGTGCTATATGCTATGTGGGCCGCGCTATATGCTATGTGGGCCACGCTGTATGCTATGTGGGCCACGCTATATGCTATGTGGCCGCGCTATATACTATGTGGGCCCTAATACACTGTGTTCCAAATTATTATGCAAAAATTGTTTAGGAGTGATAAGGTAAGAATTTTTTTGTTTGTCAGTTAAACTCATTGATGGTGATGTGTGTCAGGGCTCTTTATATCACTGTAAGCAATTGCAGACACCTGTGCTAATTAGTTTGGCAGGTGTGTCCAATAAAAGGCAAGACTACTTAAGAAGGCTGTCCCACATTATTAAGCAGCCTACATTTTCTGCCAAAATGGGAAAGAAAAAGGATGTGTCGGCTGTTGAGAAGCAACAAATTGTGGAGTGTTTAGGTCAAGGCATGACTACAATCAACATTGCCAAGACACTTCATAGTGATCATCGCACAATCAAGAAGTATGTAGCTGATTCACAGTACACACGTGAGCGTGCTGATAAGGGAAAATTGAGGACTCTTTCCTACAGGCAATTACGTCAGGTTAAAAGAGCAGCGGCAAAAAAGCCTTGTCATAGCAGCAGACAAGTTTTTGAAGCTGCTGGTGCCTCCAACATCCCCTGAACAACAAGATGCAGGGTCCTTCAGAGGTCTGCAGCTGTGCGTAAGCCATTCTGTCGACCTCCTCTATCCACTACACACAAGCAGAAACGGCTACAGTGGGCCAAACAATACATGAAGACTGACTTCAAAACTGTTTTGTTCACTGATGAGTGCCGTGCAACGCTCGATGGTCCACATGGATGGAGTGGAGGATGGCTGGTTGATGGACAACCCATGCAAACACGGCTACGGCGCCAACAAGGAGGAGGTGGAGTAATGTTTTGGGCTGGAATCATGGGGAGAGAGATTGTCGGCCCCTTTAGGATCCCTGAAGGGGTAAAGATGAACTCCATAGTGTATGTTGAGTTTCTCAAACAGCACTTCCTGCCATGGTTCAAGAAGAAGAACCGTGCATTCCGCAGCAAGATCATTTTCATGCATGATAATGCACCGTCTCATGCTGCACATAACACATCTGCATCTCTGGCTGCTATGGGCATAAAAGGGGACAAACTTATAGTGTGGCCCCCATGCTCCCCTGACCTCAACCCCATTGAGAACCTCTGGAGCATCATCAAAAGGAGTGTCTATGATGGAGAGAGGCAGTTCACATCTAAGCAACAGCTCTGGGAGGGTATTTTGTCCTCATGCAAAACAATTGAAGCAGAAACCATCCAAAACCTGACAAATTCAATGGACAAGAGCGTTCAGAAGCTCCTTTCGAACAAGGGGTCCTATGTGCAAATGTAACATCACCTATAATAAAGTTTTGAGTTGAAAACTATTTGATTTCAGTTTGTAATAACCTGCTAATGCTTATAATTTCAAAAATGACCATTTTTTTGTTCTTTATTAAAATGAAAAGGTTGAAAACGCTGCTGTGCATAATAATTTGGAACATGCATTTTGAGTGCAGTTTGAGTGTTTTATTTTTTTAAAAATATACTGTTGTCATAGGCAGTTTGTACAAAAACCTTTCAATTGTACTCCAATAGTTATTTGACTGGAAAATTACAATGACTGCAATTCATATAGGTAATTTGGGAAAATCTCAGAAAATATTATTTGCATAATAATTTGGAACACAGTGTAGGATCCCTGAAGGGATAAAGATGAACTCCATAGTGTATGTTGAGTTTCTCAAACAGCACTTCCTGCCATGGTTCAAGAAGAAGAACCATGCATTCCGCAAGATCATTTTCATGCATGATAATGCACCGTCTCATGCTGCACATAACACATCGGCATCTCTGGCTGCTATGGGCATAAAAGGGGACAAACTTATGGTGTGGCCCCTGTGATGATACCCTGGAATGGGGGCTCCATTCCTTGTGCTGTTCTAGAACTTTCCACAAAGAGGACTACGACCCCCATCGTGTTTTGCAGCACAGAGCAAAACCACCCCCCTCTTCACCCTTGTGCCTGCAGCCTCGCTGCAATTTACTGTTTGAAAGTACAGCTCACTCCTTCCTTTCGCCCCCACCTCAGGAATTTGTTTGCCTCCAAACCCTGCAGGATGGTCCCATAGCTATCATGGGAATTCATTCTTTTGGTGATAACTCGCAGGGAGCTTATGTTAGAGACACGAAAGCTACTGTTCTGAATCATGCGTCCATCAGGCGTAGTTCCCGTGGTACTGGTGAACCCGTAACTCCAAGAGAACCCGAGAAATGGAATTCTCTGGTGCACCATGGACTATCTCAAACGAGTTTGGGCTCATTAGAACAGTCATTTCAGAATAAGATCACTGATAGATCGGCCGTTATTCTGCTCAGTCCCCAAGCAGAGGAATGGTGTTATGAATGTGTTAGAGATGGTTTCTGAGCAGAGGCTCCCTCTGGTGGTTGCAGACAGTACTGAACCTTTCAGCGAGGAGTGGCAATCTGGGTTCACTGACTGGTCTGATATAAGGGAGGTTCCCTCCCATGATGGTTGCCGGTGATCAATTGTTCTTGTCTCAATTGTGGTTCCTGGTTCATTTGGAAGTTTGCTGGAGTCTTGCCTGCATATCCTGCTTTCAGATAAGATATTTTTTGCTTTTCTTGTTGTACTTGCTTTTTGCATTGTTTTCTGCACTTTTGTGGAGGTCAGCCAGGTCCCCTCCTGGGGCCTGAGCTCCTCACAGTTTATCTGCAGCCACTGTTATTTTCTCATTTGCTTTTTTCTGTTTTTTCAGCGGCAGCAGCTTGGTTTTTGTTCACACTGAGATCTGATCTAGTGGGTGGCGAGATCGTGTGATCTCAGTATTTTTGTAATCAGAATTGTTGGATTTTTGTAGGGTTTTCTGGGTTGCAGAAAGTAATCTCTCCTGTCCTATCCTATTTAGTCAGCTTGTGGCCCCAGCGTTTGCTCAGTCTATTTTCTGCCTATGTTTGTATTTTCATCTTGTCTAACCGCCATTATATGTTTGGGGGCTTCCTATTTTCTTTGGGTATCCGCTCCGGGGCAGATAGCTTTCATCTTTCTGCCTTTAGGTGCAGTTATCTCTCAGGCTGTGACGAGGCGTCTAGGATCAACGTAGGAACGCTCCACGGCTACCTCTAGTTGTGTCGTTAGTTTAGGAATCTGCAACCCATCAGTTACCAACATCTCAGGTGTTCGGCTGCCCTGCTGTTGTTCCTGTCCTCCTCCGCTACCGAAACATAACAGTATCACTGGCCATAACTGAAAATTATATGGTACTCACAGAAGGGAAAAATAGTGTGGAAAGAAAAAAGTTGTCAGAGTTGTCAGAGATTTTTTTTTTTTCTGTCTGTTGCATTTTTTCCCTCTTTTTCTCTGGGTGCTGAGGATTTTTTTTTTCTCTCAATGGAGTTTGCACAGTTGTCTGGCCGTGTGGATCAGCTTGCCACTGAGGATCGGAGTATTGCTACCTATCTTGCTGGGTTGCTAGTTGTGGAACCTAGGATTCCCATGCCAGATTTGTTTTTGGGGGATCGGGCTAAATTTCTGAATTTCAAAAATAACTGTAAGTTGTTTTTTGCCTTAAAGCCTAAGTACTCAGGTAACGCAGCACAGCAGGTTCAAATTGTCATCTCTCTCCTGCGTGGCGATCCTCAGGATTGGGCTTTTTCCCTGACACCTGGGGATCCTGTTTTGAATGATATTGATGCATTTTTTCTGGCTCTGGCGTTATTGTACGATGAACCTAATGTCACTGATCAAGCTGAAAAAACCATGTTGGCATTAAATCAGGGTCTTGAAGACGCTGAGTTGTACTGTCAGAAATTCCGAAAGTGGGCAGTCCTGACCAAATGGAATGATGATGCTTTGGCAGCCCTTTTTCGGAAGGGGCTGTCAGAGAATGTAAAGGATGTTATGGTGGGATTCCCTGCTCCCTCTGGTCTCAATGATTCTATGTCATTGGCTATTCAAATTGACAGATGTTTGCGTGAGCGCAGAGGTATGCGTGAGATAGTGTTGCCTTGTGAGCCAGCTTCTGAGCCCATGCAGTGTGATACAGTGACTTCTGGGGCTCAGCGTCATGAGTTTCGAAAGCGCAATGGGTTATGTTTCTACTGTGGTGATGCCTCTCATGCTATTTTAGTCTGCCCTAAGCGGGGAAGACGTTTTGCACGCTCAGTTGTCTTAGGTAGTGTTCAGACTAAATTTCTGTTGACTGTTACCCTGATTGGCTCTCTGTCCACATTTTCTGCTCAGGCTTTTGTTGATTCAGGAGCAGCTATTAACCTGATGGATTTTGACTTTGCCAAATGTTGTGGGTTTCCCATGATACCCCTGCGGAAGTCTATTCCCCTACTGGGCATTGATTCCACCCCTTTGGCGAGAGATGAACCCCAGTTTTCTACTTAGGTGATAATGAGGGTTGAACCAGATCATCAGGAGAGTTGCAAATTTCTGGTGCTGTATAATCTGCATGACATTATTGTACTAGGTTTCCCTTGGTTACAGTCTCATAATCCTGTTTTGGATTGGAAATCTGTGTCTGTGACCAGTAGGGGCTGCCAATGTGTTAATGCCGACACTCCTGTTTTTTCTGCCTCTCCCAAGTCTCAGGATGTTCCTGACTTTTTGACTGATTTTTCGGATGTATTTAGTGAAAGTAAATCTGCATCTTTGCCCCCTCACAGGAGCTACGATTGCGCTATTGAATGAGTGTCTAGTGGTAAATTTCCTATACGTCGCCTTTTTAACTTGTCTGTACCTGAACACGATGCTATGCGATCTTATATCAAGGAGTCATTGGAGAAGGGTCATATCAGACCATCCTCTTCACCCTTGGGTGCCGGTTTTTTCTTTGTGGCCAAAAAGGATGGTTCATTGAGGCCGTGTATTGATTATCGTCTCTTGAATAAGATCACTGTGAAGTATCAATATCCGTTACCCTTGATTTCTGACTTGTTTTCCAGGGTGAAAAGTGCGAGTTGGTTTACCAAGCTTGACCTCAGAGGGGCGTATAACCTTATTCGCATTAAGCACGGGGATGAATGGAAGACGGTGTTTAATAACCCAGAGGGGCATTTTGAGTACCTAGTGATGCCCTTTCGGCTCACTAATGCTCCTTCCGTCTTCCAATCCTTCATGAATGATATTTTCAGGGATTTTGTGGATAAATTTCTGATTGTTTATTTGGATGATATCTTGATTTTTTCCAATGACTGGGACTCTCATGTGAAACATGTTCGGACTGTGTTCCAGATTTTGAGAGAGAATGCACTGTATGTGAAGGGATCAAAGTGTCTTTTTGGCGTACAGAAGGTCTCATTTCTGGGATTCATTTTGTCCCATCTGTTATGAAATTGACCCGGTCAAGGTTCAGGCCATCTGTGATTGGGTCCCACCTACTTCATTAAAGGCTCTTCAGAGATTTTTGGGTTTTGCCAATTTTTATCGTAAATTTATTGGTAATTTCTCCGGTATTGTTAAACCATTGACTGATTTGACCAAAAAGGGTTCTGATGTGGTGAACTGGTCTCCTGAGGCAGTCTCAGCGTTTTAGGAACTTAAGCAGAGATTCACTTATGCTCCTGTTCTACGGCAGCCTGATGTTTCTCTACCGTTTCAGGTGGAGGTTGATGCCTCTGAAATTGGGGCAGGTGCCGTTTTGTCCCAAAGAGATCCAGAGACCTCTAAAAGTAACCCTTGTGCCTTTTTCTCTCGAAAATTTTCTCCAACTGAACGTAATTATGACATGGGTAATCGGGAGTTATTGGCCATGAAGGGGGCCTTTGAAGAGAGGAGACATTGGCTGGAAGGAGCCAAACATCACGTGGTGGTCCTCACGGACCATAAGAATCTGGTTTATCTCGAATCAGCCAAGCGACTCAATCCTAGACAGGCCAGGTGGGCCTTGTTTTTCACACGTTTTAATTTTGTGGTTTCTTTTCTTCCTGGCACTAAGAATGTTAAGGTGGATGCCCTCTCGAGGAGTTTCTTTGAAGACTCTCCTGAGTTATCTGATCCTACTGTTATTTTGAAAGAGGGTGTAGTTCTTTCCGCCATCTCGCCCAATTTGAGACTGGCCTTGGAAGGGTGTCAGGAGGATAAACCTGAGCGCTGCCCTATTGGGAAATTGTTTGTCCCAGACCAGTGAAAGAAGAGTGTGATGTCTGAGATTCATTGTTCCACGTTGGCTGGTCATCCCGGGATTTTTGGTACCAGAGACTTGGTGAGTCGGTCCTTTTGGTGGCCTACTTTGTCTCGTGACGTCAGGGAATTTGTGCAGTCCTGTGGGACTTGCTCTCGCTCCAAGCCTTGCTCTCGCTCTAGTGGTTTGTTAATGCCATTACCTGTGCCCAAGAGGCCATGGACCCATATCTCTATGGATTTTATTTCCAACCTCCCTGTTTCTCAGAGAATGACCGTTATCTGGGTAATCTGTGATAGGTTTTCCAAGATGATACATCTTGTGCCATTACCTAAGTTGCCTTCCTCCTCCGAATTGGTGCCTTTGTTCCTTCAGCACGTGGTTCGGTTACATGGCATTCCGGAGAACATTGTGTCTGACAGAGGAGTCCAGTTTGTTTCCAGATTTTGGAGGACATTTTGTTCTAAACTTGGTGTTCAATTATCTTTCTCCTCTGCTTTTCATCCTCAGACCAATGGACAAACCGAGAGAACAAACCAGACCTTGGAGACTTATTTGAGATGTTTTGTGTCTACTGATCAAGATGACTGGGTCTCTTTTTTGCCTTTGGCTGAGTTTGCTCTTAATAATAGGGCTAGCTCTGCCACCTTGATGTCTCCATTTTTCTGCAATTTTGGGTTTCACCCTCGATTTTCTTCGGGACAGGCGGAGGCTTCTGTCTGTCCGGGTGTTGACTCTGTTGTGGAGCGAATGCAGCAGATTTGGGACCAGGTAGTGGAGAGGTTGTCTCTCTCTCAGGAGAAGGCCCAACGGTTTGCCAACCGGCATAGGACTGATGGTCCTCGGTTTAAAGTGGGGGACTTGGTTTGGTTGTCCTCAAGAAATATCCCTATCTCCAAAGTTTAAGCCCAGGTTCATTGGACCTTATAAGATCATGGAGATTCTTAATCCTGTTTCCTTCCGTTTGCTTCTTCCAGGGACATTTAAGATCCATAACGTGTTCCACAAGTCCTTATTGAAGAGGTTTGTCGAGCCAGTGGTTCCTATGGCTGCGCCTCCTGACCGTTTTGGTTGAGGGCAATCTGGAGTATGTGGTTGAGAAAATATTGGATTCTCGTTTTTCTAGACAGAAACTCCAGTATTTGGTTAAGTGGAGAGGTTATGGTCAGGAGGACAATTCTTGGGTGTTTGCTTTGGACATCCATGCTAGGAGACTGATCCGTGCCTATCACCGAGCTCATACTGATCGGCCTGGTTGCACAAGTGAGGGTTCGGTGACCCCTCCTCAAGGGGGGTTACTGTTATGAATGTGTTAGAGATGGTTTCTGAGCAGAGGCTCCCTCTGGTGGTTGCAGACAGTACTGAACCTTTCAGCGAGGAGTGGCAATCTGGGTTCACTGACTGGTCTGATATAAGGGAGGTTCCCTCCCATGATGGTTGCCGGTGATCGATTGTTCTTGTCTCAATTGTGGTTCCTGGTTCATTTGGAAGTTTGCTGGAGTCTTGCCTGCATCTCCTGCTTTCAGATAAGATATTTTTTGCTTTTCTTTTTGTGCTTGCTTTTTGCATTGTTTACTGCACTTTTGTGGAGGTCAGCCAGGTCCCCTCCTGGGGCCTGAGCTCCTCACAGTTTATCTGCAGCCACTGTTATTTGCTCATTTGCTTTTTCCTGTTTTTTCAGCGGCAGCGGCTTGGTTTTTGTTCACACTGAGATCTGATTTAGTGGGTGGCGAGATCGTGTGATCTCAGTATTTTTGTAATCAGAATTGTTGGATTTTTGTAGGGTTTTCTGGGTTGCAGAAAGTAATCTCTCCTGTCTAGGGTTGAGCATTCCGATACCGAAACCCGGTTCCGATACCTGAAATCCAATGTAAGTCTATGGGAACAAAATATCGGAATTAAAAATATTCCGATATTTTGTTCCCATAGACTTACATTGGATTTCAGGTATCGGAACCGGGTTTCGGTATCGGAATGCTCAACCCTACTCCTGTCCTATCCTATTTAGTCAGCTTGTGGCCCCAGCGTTTGCTCAGTCTATTTTCTGCCTGTTTGTATTTTCATCTTGTCTAACCGCCATTATATGTTTGGGGGCTTCCTATTTTCTTTGGGGATCTGCTCCGGGGCAGATAGCTTTCATCTTTCTGCCTTTAGGTGTAGTTATCTCTCAGGCTGTGACGAGGCATCTGGGATCAACGTAGGAACGCTCCACGGCTACCTCTAGTTGTGTCGTTAGTTTAGGAATCTGCAACCCATCAGCTACCAACATCTCAGGTGTTTGGCTGCCCTGCTGTTGATCCTGTCCTCCTCAGCTACTGAAACATAACAGTATGGGCATTATAAATTTCTAGAGCTTAAAACTGTAACTTCGAGCTCTGGGAGGTGGCCAGAAAACCATCCTCTTTTGTGAGTTAACAAGCCAGGGGTATAAGTTTTCCAACTAGCTTCCTCCTCCCAGCTGTAGCTGGAGATGACTTGACTGAAAGATCTCTGTTGTGAATGGACTTGAAATGAGTTCTGAGCAGAGGCTCCCTCTGGTGGTTACAAGCGGTACTGGACTGTCCAGTGAAGATTGTGAGGATTGGGAATCAGGTGTTACTGACTGGTCTCATATAAGGGAGTCACCTTCCCATCAGGGTTGCCGGTGATCAATTGTTCTGGTCTCAATCCTTGATTCCTGTTTCCTTTGTAGCCTGCTGTGTCGTGTCTGCATCTCCTGCTAACAGATAAGACATTTTCTTCTTTTTGCTTTTGTGCTTGATTTTTGCATTTTGTCCTGCACTTCTGTGGGGGCCTTCAGGGTCCCCTCCGGGGGCTTTTGCCCTCTCAGTTTTGTTCAGCCACTGATGTTTGTACTTTTGCTTTTTCCAGTTTTTTCAGTGGCTGCTGTTTTGATTTTGTTACACCAGAGAACTAATTTAGGTGGTAGAGGTCGTGTGATCTCAGGTGTTTTTGAAATTAGTAAAGTTGGTGCTTTTCAGGGTTTTTTGGGATTGCAGTAAGTGCCCTTCCTATCCTTTTCTATTTAGATAGTTTGGGCCCCAACGTTTGCTCATACTATTTTCTGTCTGTGTCAGTATTTCTTCTTGTCTAACCGCCATTACATGTTTGGGGGCTTTCTATGTTCTTTGGGGATCTGCTCCGGGTCAGATAGCTTTCCTCTTTCTATCTTTAGGTATAGTTAGTTTCTCAGGCTGTGACGAGGCGTCTAGGACCAACGTAGGAACGCTCCACGGCTGCCTCTAGTTGTGGTGGTTAGTCAGGGTACTGCAATCTCATAGATTCCAACTGCTCTGGTGTATTGCCTTTTTTACCTGCACTCCTCAGTTACCAAATCATAACAGTATCACCGGCCTAAACTGAAAATTATATGGTACTCACAGAAGGGAAAAATATTGTGAAAGAAAAAAAAAAAAGGTTGTCAGAGTTGTCAGAGATATTTTTCTGTTTGTTGCATTTTTTTTTTTCCCCTCTGTATCTCTGGGTGCTGGGCAGGATTTTTCTCTCAATGGCGTTTGCACAGTTGTCTGGCCGTGTGGATCAGCTTGCCACTGAGGTTCAGAGTATTGCTACCTATCTTGCTAGGTTGCCTGTTGTGGAACCTAGGATTCCCATGCCAGATTTGTTTTTGGGGGATCGAGCCAAGTTTCTGAATTTCAAAAATAATTGTAAATTGTTTTTTGCCTTAAAATCTAAGTCCTCAGGGAACGCAGCGCAGCAGGTTCAAATTGTCATCTCTCTCCTGCGTGGCGATCCTCAGGATTGGGCTTTTTCCCTGACACCTGGGGATCCTGTTTTGAGTGATGTTGATACATTTTTTCAGGCCTTGGGGTTATTGTACGATGAGCCTAATGTCACTGATCAAGCTGAAAAAGCCTTGTTGGCATTGAATCAGGGGCTTGATGACGCTGAGTTATACTGTCAGAGATTCCGTAGGTGGGCAGTCCTGACCAAATGGAATGACGACGCTTTGGCAGCCCTTTTTTGGAAGGGTCTGTCAGATAATGTAAAGGATGTTATGGTGGGATTCCCTGTCCCCTCTGGTCTCAATGATTCTATGTCATTAGCGATTCAAATTGACAGACGTTTGCGTGAGCGGAGAAGTATGCGTGGAATAGTGTTGCCTTGTGAACCTGCTTCTGAACCCATGCAGTGTGATAGAGTGGTTTCTGGGGCACAGCGTCATGAGTTTCGAAAGCGCAATGGGTTATGTTTCTACTGTGGTGATGCCTCTCATGCTATTTCAGTCTGCCCTAAGCGGGGAAGACGTTTTGCACGCTCAGTTGTCTTGGGTAGTGTTCAGACTAAGTTTTTATTAACTGTTACTCTGATATGCTCTCTGTCCTCATTTTCTGCTCAGGCTTTCGTTGATTCGGGAGCAGCAATTAACCTGATCGATTTTGATTTCGCTAAACGTTGTGGGTTTCCCTTGATACCCCTACAGAAGTCTATTCCCCTACTGGGGATCGATTCTACCCATTTGGCTGAGAATAAACCTCAGTTCTCTACTCAGGTGATAATGAGGGTTGAACCTGATCATCAGGAGAGCTGCAAATTTTTGGTTCTGTATAATCTGCATGACATTATCGTGCTGGGTTTCCCTTGGTTACAGTCTCATAATCCTGTTTTGGATTGGAAATCTGTGTCTGTAACCAGTTGGGGCTGCCAATGTGTTAATACCAACACTCCTGTTTTTTCTGCCTCCCCCCAGGCTCAGGATGTTCCTGACTTTTTGATTGATTTTTCTGATGTGTTTAGCGAAAGTAAATCTGCATCCTTGCCTCCCCATAGGAGCTATGACTGCGCTATTGAATTAGTGCCTGGTAGTAAATTCCCTAAAGGTCGCCTTTTTAACTTGTCTGTACCTGAACATGACGCTATGCGGTCTTATATCAAGGAGTCTTTGGAGAAAGGTCATATCAGACCATCCTCTTCACCCTTAGGTGCCGGTTTTTTCTTTGTGGCCAAAAAGGATGGTTCATTAAGGCCGTGTATTGATTATCGTCTTTTGAACAATATTACTGTGAAATATCAATACCCGTTACCCTTGATTTCTGACCTGTTTTCCAGGGTGAAAAACGCTACTTGGTTTACCAAGCTTGACCTCAGGGGGGCATATAACCTTATTCGCATTAAGCACGGGGATGAATGGAAGACGGCATTTAACACCCCTGAGGGGCATTTTGAGTACCTTGTGATGCCCTTTGGGCTCACTAATGCTCCTTCTGCCTTCCAGTCCTTCATGAATGACATTTTCAGGGATTTTGTGGATAAATTTCTGATTGTTTATTTGGATGATATCTTGATTTTTTCCAATGACTGGGACTCTCATGTGAAACATGTTCGAACTGTATTCCAGATTTTGAGAGAGAATGCTCTGTATGTGAAGGGATCAAAGTGTCTTTTTGGCGTACAGAGGATCTCATTTTTGGGATTTATTTTGTCCCCATCTGTTATTGAAATGGACCCGGTCAAGGTTCAGGCCAACTGTGATTGGGTCCAACCTACTTCATTAAAGGCTCTTCAAAGATTTTTGGGTTTTGCCAATTTTTATCGTAAATTTATTGGTAATTTCTCGGTTATTGTTAAACCATTAACTGATTTGACCAAAAAGGGTTCTGATGTGGTGAATGGCCTCCTGAGGCAGTCTCTGCATTTCAGGAACTTAAGCAGAGATTCACTTCTGCTCCTGTTCTACGGCAGCCTGATGTTTCTCTGCCATTTCAGGTGGAGGTTGATGCCTCTGAAATTGGGGCAGGTGCCGTTTTGTCCCAAAGAGATCCAGAGACCTCTAAAAGTAACCCTTGTGCCTTTTTCTCTCGAAAATTTTCTCCTACTGAACGTAATTATGACGTGGGTAATCGGGAGTTATTGGCCATGAAGTGGGCTTTTGAAGAGTGGAGACATTGGCTGGAGGGAGCCAAACACCAGGTGGTGGTCCTTACTGACCATAAGAATCTGGTTTATCTGGAATCTGCCAAGCGACTTAATCCTAGACAGGCCAGGTGGGCCTTGTTTTTCACACGTTTTAATTTTGTGGTTTCCTTTCTTCCTGGCACTAAGAATGTTAAGGCGGATGCCCTTTCAAGGAGTTTCCTTACGGACTCTCCTGAGTTATCTGATCCTTCTGTTATTTTGAAAGAAGGTGTAGTTCTTTCCGCCATCTCGCCCAGTTTGAGACTGGCTCTGGAGGGGTGTCAGGAGGATAGGCCCGAGCGCTGCCCTGTTGGGAAATTGTTTGTCCCGGACCACTGGAAAAAGAGTGTGATGTCTGAGATTCATTGTTCCGCGTTGGCCGGTCATCCCGGAATTTTTGGTACCAGAGACTTGGTTAGTCGGTCCTTTTGGTGGCCTACTTGTCTCGTGATGTCAGGGAATTTGTGCAGTCTTGCGGGACTTGCTCTCGCTCCAAGCCTTGCTCTCGCTCTAGTGGTTTGTTGATGCCATTGCCTGTGCCCAAGAGACCATGGACCCATATCTCTATGGATTTCATTTCCGACCTCCCTGTTTCTCAGAGAATGACCGTCATCTGGGTGATTTGTGATAGGTTTTCCAAGATGATACATCTTGTGCCATTACCTAAGTTGCCTTCCTCCTCTGAATTGGTACCTTTGTTCCTTCAGCACGTGGTTCGTTTACACGGCATTCCTGAGAACATTGTGTCTGACAGAGGAGTCCAGTTTGTTTCCAGATTTTGGAGGACCTTTTGTTCTAAACTTGGTGTTCAATTGTCTTTCTCCTCGGCGTTTCATCCTCAGACCAATGGTCAAACTGAGAGAACAAACCAGACATTGGAGACTTATCTAAGATGCTTTGTGTCTGCTGATCAGGATGACTGGGTCTCTTTTTTGCCTTTGGCTGAGTTTGCTCTTAATAATAGGGCTAGCTCTGCCACTTTGATGTCTCCATTTTTCTGTAATTCTGGGTTTCACCCTCAATTTTCTTCAGGACAGACGGAGGCTTCTGTCTGTCCAGGTGTTGATTCTGTTGTGGAGCGTATGCAACAGATTTGGGACCAGGTAGTGGAGAGGTTGTCCCTCTCTCAGGAGAGGTACCAGCGGTTTGCTAACCGGCATAGGACTGATGGTCCCCGGTTTAAAGTGGGGGACTTGGTCTGGTTGTCCTCAAAAAATATTCCTATGAGAGTGGCATCTCCTAAATTTAAGCCTAGGTTCATTGGACCTTATAAGATCATAGAGATTCTTAATCCTGTTTCTTTTCGTTTGCTTCTTCCAGGAACATTTAAGATCCATAATGTGTTCCACAAGTCCTTGTTGAAGAGGTTTGTTGAGCCAGTGGTTCCTACTGCTTTGCCTCCTGACCCTGTTCTGGTTGAGGGCAATATGGAGTTTGTGGTTGAGAAAATTTTGAATTCTCGTTTTCTAGACGGAAACTCCAGTATTTGGTTAAGTGGAGAGGTTATGGTCAGGAAGAAAATTCTTGGGTGTTTGCTTCGGACATCCATGCTAGGAGACTCATCCGTGCGTATCATAGAACTCATCCTGACCGACCTGGTTGCTCAAGTGAGGGTTCGGTGACCCCTCCTCAAGGGGGGGGGTACTGTTGTGAATGGACTTGAAATGAGTTCTGAGCAGAGGCTCCCTCTGGTGGTTACAAGCGGTACTGGACTGTCCAGTGAAGATTGTGAGGATTGGGAATCAGGTGTTACTGACTGGTCTTATATAAGGGAGTCACCTTCCCATCAGGGTTGCCGGTGATCAATTGTTCTGGTCTCAATCCTTGATTCCTGTTTCCTTTGTAGCCTGCTGTGTCGTGTCTGCATCTCCTGCTAACAGATAAGACATTTTCTTCTTTTTGCTTTTGTGCTTGATTTTTGCATTTTGTCCTGCACTTCTGTGGGGGCCTTCAGGGTCCCCTCCGGGGGCTTTTGCGCTCTCAGTTTTGTTCAGCCACTGATGTTTGTACTTTTGCTTTTTCAAGTTTTTTCAGTGGCTGCCGTTTTGATTTTGTTACACCAGAGAACTAATTTAGGTGGTAGAGGTCGTGTGATCTCAGGTGTTTTTGAAATTAGTAAAGTTGGTGCTTTTCAGGGTTTTTTGGGATTGCAGTAAGTGCCCTTCCTATCCTTTTCTATTTAGATAGTTTGGGCCCCAACGTTTGCTCATACTATTTTCTGTCTGTGTCAGTATTTCTTCTTGTCTAACCGCCATTACATGTTTGGGGGCTTTCTATGTTCTTGGGGTTCTGCTCCGGGGCAGATAGCTTTCCTATTTCTATCTTTAGGTGTAGTTAGTTTCTCAGGCTGTGACGAGGCGTCTAGGACCAACGTAGGAACGCTCCACGGCTGCCTCTAGTTGTGGTGGTTAGTCAGGGTACTGCAATCTCATAGATTCCAACTGCTCTGGTGTATTGCCTTTTTTACCTGCACTCCTCAGTTACCAAATCATAACAGATCTCCAAATGAACTATGACGTGTGGCTCCTCCCCCAGCCTGTCTTGCCTGCAATTAACAGAGTGCCATGTAAGTTTTTCACCTTTAACCCTGTTTTATTTTAAATTGCATTGTACATAATTGTATTGTCTCAGCTTGTTACATCTTTTTATACTGTATAAACACTGCCTGCTTTTTAAGAATAAACATATAAAATTATTAGTTTGGTTCTCCTGCTCTATAAACGAATTAGCACGTGCCTGAAGTAACTACGCTACTAATTCGGGGTTGCTACAGACCCTCTTGATAAATTGTTCATTAAGAAAATCGTAGCTGGTGGCAGCTAAAAAGAAGGGGTGTAAAGTGTTGACCTATGGGGTGGCGTTGGCAGTGACGGAGCGGGTTTCATAAGTGTATTGCCTGGCTGCGGCCCAGAGTAATTATAATTCCCTCACTGCAGCGTGCCCAATAGCCAGCACACATCCAAGCGGCCCATCTGGCGACTAATTATCTTAGGTGCAGTTCCCTGACTGACCTGAGGGTAAGGGGGAGCCAGAGAGCTGCAAGTTCCTAAGTGGAAGTGGGATAATTATAAATCCCTGCAGATTATTCCTGACACATTGGGTCGGACGGCAGCAGCCGTCGTGTGTGTGCCGTTTTCATCACATTGGTGGCAGCGGTGGGATCACAAGCCGTGATACCCCGGGCTACCGTGTGGCGGTCGGCGTGCCGCTCATCACAGCCCCCATGCTCCCCTGACCTCAACCCCATTGAAAACCTCTGGAGCATCATCAAAAGGAGTGTCTATGATGGCGGGAGGCAGTTCACATCTAAGCAACAGCTCTGGGAGGGTATTCTGTCCTCATGCAAAACAATTGAAGCAGAAACCATCCAAAACCTAATAAATTCAATGGACGAAAGAGTTCAGAAGCTCCTTTCGAACAAGGGGTCCTATGTGCAAATGTAACATAACCTAGAATAAAGTTTTGAGTTGAAAACTGTTTGATTTCAGTTTGTAATAACCTGCTAATGCTTATAATTTCAAAAATGACCATTTTTTTGTTCTTTATTAAAATGAAAAGGTTGAAAACTCTGCTGTGCATAATAATTTGGAACATGCATTTTGAGTGCAGTTTGAGTGTTTTATTTTTTTTAAAATATACTGTTATCATAGGCAGTTTGTACAAAAACCTTTCAATTGTACTCTAATAGTTATTTGACTGGAAAATTACAATGACTGCAATTCATATAGGTAATTTGGGAAAATCAGAGAAAATATTATTTGCATAATAATTTGGAACACAGTGTATACACTATGTGAGCCGCGCTATATCTATGTGGCCACGCTATATACTATGTGGCTGTGCTATATACTATGTGGGCCGCGCTATATACTATGTGGCTGTGCTATATACTATGTGGGCCGCGCTATATACTATGTGGGCAGTGCTATATACTATGTGGCTGTGTTATATACTATGTGGGCCATGCTATATAGTATGTGGCTGTTATATACTATATGGCTGTATTATATACTGTGGGGGGCTACATTATATTCTATGGGGAGACGGGCTGTATTCTATTCTATTCGGGACTACATTATATTCTATGGGGGGCTGTATTATATTCTATGAGGAGTGATTGCATCATACCCTGAGGGGGCTACATTGTATTCTATGGGGGCTGCATTATATTCTATGGGGAGCTAGATTATGTTGTGTGGGGGCTTCATTATACTTTATGAGGGAGCAACATTATATTCTATGGGGGCTGCATTATACTATATGAGGAGGGCTACTTGGCTACATTATACTATATAAGGGGGCTGAATTATAGTCTATGGAGGGGCTACATTATATTCTATGGGGGGCTGCATTATACTATATGGGGGGGCTGCATTATGCTCTATGGGGTGATTGCATTATACTATATGTGGGCTGCATTATACTGTATCTAGGACTATGGGACATTATACTATATGAAGAACTATGTGGTGCATTATACTATGGGAAGTGAATTGTACTACATGGATGAGTATGGCGGTGCATTATACTATGAGGAGTGTATTATACTATATGGAGGACTTAGGAGTGTATTATACTATATGGAGGACTATGGGGAGTGCATTATACTATATGGAGGACTATGGGGCATATTATATTATATGGAGGACTATGGGTTGTGCATTTTACAATATGGAGGACTGTGGTGCACATTATAATATATGGAGGACTATGGGGTGTATTATACTAAACAAGCAAAATGCTGCATATTCATCGAGTGATTGGATTGTTTATGCCGGAACAAAAATCATTGTTCTCAGCAGAACATCGCCGGTGTAAACTGTAGATGTGCTGCTCATAACATGATACTGTATGGGGATCTATTAGTGATCATTCTGTCCCCATCATTGTTCCTCAGACGGTGGAAAGAGATAGGGAAGGGAAACAAGTGTTGAACGACTTCAATATTGTCGATCACACTCATTTAGCGGCAGGGCCGTATTTGCCACTAGGCACTCGAGGGCACGTGCCTAGGGCGGGACTCTGGGGGTGGGGGGGAAACAGTGAGGGCTGGGGGGGGGGGGACAGTGAGGCTGGAGGGGGGGGGACAGTGAGCGCTGGAGTGGGGGGAGACAGTGAACGCTGGGGGGGAGACAGTGAACGCTGGGGGGAGACAGTGAACGCTGGGGGGGAGACAGTGAACGCTGGGGGGGAGACAGTGAACGCTGGGGGGGGAGACAGTGAACGCTGGGGGGGAGACAGTGAACGCTGGGGGGGAGACAGTGAACGCTGGGGGGGAGACAGTGAACGCTGGGGGGGAGACAGTGAACGCTGGGGGGGAGACAGTGAACGCTGGGGGGAGACAGTGAACGCTGGGGGGGAGACAGTGAACGCTGGGGGGAGACAGTGAACGCTGGGGGGAGACAGTGAACGCTGGGGGGGAGACAGTGAACGCTGGGGGGGGAGACAGTGAACGCTGGGGGAGACAGTGAACGCGGGGGGAGACAGTGAACGCGGGGGGGAGACAGTGAAAGCGGGGGGGGGAAGACAGTGAACGCTGGGGCTGTGGAAGCAGTGAGTGTGTGGGGGAATGAGCGATGAGGTGGGGAATGAGCGATGAGGTGGGGAATGAGCGATGAGGTGGGGAATGAGCGATGAGGTGGGGAATGAGCGACGAGGTGGGGAATGAGCGACGAGGTGGGGAATGAGCGACGAGGTGGGGAATGAGCGACGAGGTGGGGAATGAGCGACGAGGTGGGGAATGAGCGACGAGGTGGGGAATGAGCGACGAGGTGGGGAATGAGCGACGGGTGGGGAATGAGCGACGAGGTGGGGAATGAGCGACGAGGTGGGGAATGAGCGACGGGGTGGGGAATGAGCGACGGGGTGGGGAATGAGCGACGGGGTGGGGAATGAGCGACGGGGTGGGGAATGAGCGACGGGGTGGGGAATGAGCGACGGGGTGGGGAATGAGCGACGGGGTGGGGAATGAGCGACGGGGTGGGGAATGAGCGCTGGGGTGGGGAATGAGCGCTGGGGTGGTGTTATGTTTCGGTAGCTGAGGAGTGCAGGCAAAAAAAGGCAATACACCAGAGCAGTTGGAATCTATGAGATTGCAGTACCCTGACTAACCACAACAACTAGAGGCAGCCGTGGAGCGTTCCTACGTTGGTCCTAGACGCCTCGTCACAGCCTGAGAAACTAACTACACCTAAAGATAGAAATAGGAAAGCTATCTGCCCCGGAGCAGAACCCCAAAGATAATAGAAAGCCCCCAAACATGTAATGGCGGTTAGACAAGAAGAAATACAGACACAGACAGAAAATAGTATGAGCAAACGTTGGGGCCCAAACTAACTAAATAGAAAAGGATAGGAAGGGTACTTACTGCAATCCCAGAAAACCCTGAAAAGCACCAACTCTACTAATTTCAAAAACACCTGAGATCACACGACCTCTACCACCTAAATTAGTTCTCTGGTGTAACAAAATCAAAACAGCAGCCACTGAAAAAACTGGAAAAAGCAAAGGTACAAACATCAGTGGCTGAACTAAACTGAGAGGGCAAAAGCCCCCGGAGGGGACCCCGAAGGCCCCCACAGAAGTGCAGGACAAAATGCAAAAATATAGCACCAAAACAAAAAGAAGAAAATGTCTTATCTGTTAGCAGGAGATGCAGACACGACACAGCAGGCCACAAAGGAAACAGGAATCAAGGATTCAGACCAGAACAATTGATCACCGGCAACCCTGATGGGAAGGTGACTCCCTTATATAAGACCAGTCAGTAACACCTGATTCCCAATCCTCACAATCTTCACTGGACAGACCAGCACCGCTTGTAACCACCAGAGGGAGCCTCTGCTCAGAACTCATCCCAAGCCCACTCACAACAGTACCCCCCCCCTTGAGGAGGGATCACCGAACCCTCATTTGAGCAACCAGGTCGGTCAGGATGAGTTCTATGGTACGCACGGATGAGTCTCCTAGCATGGATGTCCGAAGCAAACACCCAAGAATTGTCTTCCTGACCATAACCTCTCCACTTAACCAAATACTGGAGTTTCCGTCTAGAAAAACGAGAATCTAATATTTTCTCAACCACATACTCCAGATTGCCCTCAACCAAAACAGGGTCAGGAGGCACAGCAGCAGGAACCACTGGCTCAACAAACCTCTTCAACAAGGACTTGTGGAACACGTTATGGATCTTAAATGTCCCTGGAAGAAGCAAACGAAAAGAAACAGGATTAAGAATCTCTATGATCTTATAAGGTCCAATGAACCTAGGCTTAAATTTGGAGATGCTACTCTCATAGGAATATTTTTTGAGGACAACCAGACCAAGTCACCTACTTTAAACCGAGGACCATCAGTCCTATGCCGGTTAGCAAACCGCTGGGCCCTCTCCTGAGAGAGGGACAACCTCTCCACTACCTGGTCCCAAATCTGTTGCATACGCTCCACAACAGAGTCAACACCTGGACAGACAGAAGCCTCCATCTGTCCTGAAGAAAATCGAGGGTGAAACCCAGAATTACAGAAAAACAGACATCAAAGTGGCAGAGCTAGCCCTATTATTAAGAGCAAACTCAGCCAAAGGCAAAAAAGAGACCCAGTCATCCTGATCAGCAGACACAAAGCATCTTAGATAAGTCTCCAATGTCTGGTTTGTTCTCTCAGTTTGACCATTGGTCTGAGGATGAAATGCCGAGGAGAAAGACAATTGAACACCCAGTTTAGAACAAAAAGTCCTCCAAAATCTGGAAACAAACTGGACTCCTCTGTCAGACACTATGTTCTCAGGAATGCCGTGTAAACGAACCACGTGCTGAAGGAACAACGGCACCAATTCAGAGGAGGAAGGCAACTTAGGTAATGGCACAAGATGTATCATCTTAGAAAACCTATCACAAATCACCCAGATGGCGGTCATTCTCTGAGAAACAGGAAGGTCGGAAATGAAATCCATAGAGATATGGGTCCATGGTCTCTTGGGCACAGGCAATGGCATCAACAAACCACTAGAGCGAGAGCAAGGCTTGGAGCGAGAGCAAGTCCCGCAGGACTGCACAAATTCCCTGACATCACGAGACAAGGTAGGCCACCAAAAGGACCGACTAACCAAGTCTCTGGTACCAAAAATTCCGGGATGCCCAGCCAACGCGGAACAATGAATCTCAGACATCACACTCTTTTTCCACTGGTCCGGGACAAACAATTTTCCAACAGGGCAGCGCTCGGGCCTATCCTCCTGACACCCCTCCAGAGCAAGTCTCAAATTAGGTGAGATGGCGGAAAGAACTACACCCTCTTTCAAAATAACAGAAGGATCAGGTAACTCAGGAGAGTCCGCAAGGAAGCTCCTCGAGAGGGCATCCGCCTTAACATTCTTAGTGCCAGGAAGAAAGGAAACCACAAAATTAAAACGTGTGAAAAACAAGGCCCACCTGGCCTGTCTAGGATTGAGTCGCTTGGCAGATTCCAGATAAACCAGATTCTTATGGTCAGTAAGGACCACCACCTGATGTTTGGCTCCCTCCAGCCAATGTCTCCACTCTTCAAAAGCCCACTTCATGGCCAATAACTCCCGATTACCCACGTCATAATTACTTCAGTAGGAGAAAATTTTCGAGAGAAAAAGGCACAAGGGTTACTTTTAGAGGTCTCTGGATCTTTTTGGGACAAAACGGCACCTGCCCCAATTTCAGAGGCATCAACCTCCACCTGAAATGGCAGAGAAACATCAGGCTGCCGTAGAACAGGAGCAGAAGTGAATCTCTGCTTAAGTTCCTGAAATGCAGAGACTGCCTCAGGAGGCCAATTCACCACATCAGAACCCTTTTTGGTCAAATCAGTTAATGGTTTAACAATAACCGAGAAATTACCAATAAATTTACGATAAAAATTGGCAAAACCCAAAAATCTTTGAAGAGCCTTTAATGAAGTAGGTTGGACCCAATCACAGATGGCCTGAACCTTGACCGGGTCCATTTCAATAACAGATGGGGACAAAATGAATCCCAGAAATGAGATCCTCTGTACGCCAAAAAGACACTTTGATCCCTTCACATACAGAGCATTCTCTCTCAAAATCTGGAATACAGTTCGAACATGTTTCACATGAGAGTCCCAGTCATTAGAAAAAATCAAGATATCATCCAAATAACCAATCAGAAATTTATCCACAAAATCCCTGAAAATGTCATTCATGAAGGACTGGAAGACAGAAGGAGCATTAGTGAGCCCAAAGGGCATCACAAGGTACTCAAAATGCCCCTCCGGGGTATTGAATGCCGTCTTCCATTCATCCCCGTGCTTAATGCGAATAAGGTTATATGCCCCCCTGAGGTCAAGCTTGGTAAACCAAGTAGCGTTTTTCACCCTGGAAAACAGGTCAGAAATCAAGGGTAACGGGTATTGATATTTCACAGTAATATTGTTCAAAAGACGATAATCAATACACGGCCTTAATGAACCATCCTTTTTGGCCACAAAGAAAAAACCGGCACCTAAGGGTGAAGAGGATGATCTGATATGACCCTTCTCCAATGATTCCTTGATATAAGACCGCATAGCGTCATGTTCAGGTACAGACAAGTTAAAAAGGCGACCTTTAGGGAATTTACTACCAGGCACTAATTCAATAGCGCAGTCATAGCTCCTATGGGGAGGCAAGGATGCAGATTTACTTTCGCTAAACACGTCAGAAAAATCAATCAAAAAGTCAGGAACATCCTGAGCCTGGGGGGAGGCAGAAAAAACAGGAGTGTTGGTATTAGCACATTGGCAGCCCCAACTGGTTACAGACACAGATTTCCAATCCAAAACAGGATTATGAGACTGTAACCAAGGGAAACCCAGTACGATAATATCATGCAGATTATACAGAACCAAAAATTTGCAGCACTCTTGATGATCAGGTTCAACCCTCATTATCACCTGAGTAGAGAACTGAGGTTTATTCTCAGCCAAAGGGATAGAATCGATCCCCAGTAGGGGAATAGACTTCTGTAGGGGTATCAAGGGAAACCCACAACGTTTAGCAAAATCATAATCCATCAGGTTAATAGCTGCTCCAGAATCAACGAAAGCCTGAGCAGAAAATGAGGACAGAGAGCATATCAGAGTAACAGTTAATAAAAACTTAGTCTGAACACTACCCAAGACAACTGAGCGTGCAAAACGTCTTCCCCGCTTAGGGCAGACTGAAATAGCATGAGAGGCATCACCACAGTAGAAACATAACCCATTGCGCTTTCGAAACTCATGACGCTGTGCCCCAGACACCACTCTATAACACTGCATGGATTCAGAAGCAGGTTCACAAGGCAACACTATTCCACGCATACTTCTCCGCTCACGCAAACGTCTGTCAATTTGAATCGCTAATGACATAGAATCATTGAGACCAGAGGGGACAGGGAATCCCACCATAACATCCTTTACATTATCTGACAGACCCTTCCGAAAAAGGGCCGCCAAAGCGTCGTCATTCCACTTGGTCAGGACTGCCCACCTACGGAATCTCTGACAGTATAACTCAGCGTCATCAAGCCCCTGATTTAATGCCAACAAGGCTTTTTCAGCTTGATCAGTGACATTAGGCTCATCGTACAATAACCCCAAAGCCTGAAAAAATGCATCAACATCACTCAAAATAGGATCCCCAGGTGTCAGGGAAAAAGCCCAATCCTGAGGATCGCCGCGCAGGAGAGAGATGACAATTTGAACCTGCTGCGCTGCGTTCCCTGAGGACTTAGATTTTAAGGCAAAAAACAATTTACAATTATTTTTGAAATTCTGAAAGTTAGCTCGATCCCCTAAAAACAAATCTGGCATGGGAATCCTAGGTTCCACAACAGGCAACCTAGCAAGATATGCAGCAATACTCTGAACCTCAGTGGCAAGCTGATCCACACGGCCAGACAACTGTGCAAACTCCATTGAGAGAAAAAATCCTCCCCAGCACCCAGAGATACAGAGGGAAAAAAAAAAAAATGCAACAAACAGAAAAATATCTCTGACAACTCTGACAACCGTTTTTTCTTTCACAAATTTTTTCCCTTCTGTGAGTACCATACAATTTTAAATTTTAGGCCGGTGATACTGTTATGTTTCGGTAGCTGAGGAGTGCAGGCAAAAAAAGGCAATACACCAGAGCAGTTGGAATCTATGAGATTGCAATACCCTGACTAACCACAACTACTAGAGGCAGCCGTGGAGCGTTCCTACGTTGGTCCTAGACGCCTCGTCACAGCCTGGAGAAACTAACTACACCTAAAGATAGAAATAGGAAAGCTATCTGACCCGGAGCAGAACCCCAAAGATAATAGAAAGCCCCCAAACATGTAATGGCGGTTAGACAAGAAGAAATACAGACACAGACAGAAAATAGTATGAGCAAACGTTGGGGCCCAAACTAACTAAATAGAAAAGGATAGGAAGGGTACTTACTGCAATCCCAGAAAACCCTGAAAAGCACCAACTCTACTAATTTCAAAAACACCTGAGATCACACGACCTCTACCACCTAAATTAGTTCTCTGGTGTAACAAAATCAAAACAGCAGCCACTGAAAAAACTGGAAAAAGCAAAGGTACAAACATCAGTGGCTGAACTAAACTGAGAGGGCAAAAGCCCCCGGAGGGGACCCCGAAGGCCCCCACAGAAGTGCAGGACAAAATGCAAAAATCAAGCACAAAAACAAAAAGAAGAAAATGTCTTATCTGTTAGCAGGAGATGCAGACACGACACAGCAGGCCACAGAGGAAACAGGAATCAAGGATTCAGACCAGAACAATTGATCAACGGCAACCCTGATGGGAAGGTGACTCCCTTATATAAGACCAGTCAGTAACACCTGATTCCCAATCCTCACAATCTTCACTGGACAGACCAGCACCGCTTGTAACCACCAGAGGGAGCCTCTGCTCAGAACTCATCCCAAGCCCACTCACAACAGGGTGGGGAATGAGCGCTGGGGTGGGGAATGAGCGCTGGGGTGGGGAATGAGCGCTGGGTGGGGAATGAGCGCTGGGTTGGGGAATGAGGTGGAATGACTCTGAGGTGGGGAATGAACGCTCGGGGGGAATGAGCGCTGGACTAATGTAAAAGAGGAGGTTGGACAGAAATGACATCACAAATCTTTTTTTTTTTGTTAAATAACATCTTTATTTAGCTTACAAAAAGGCATACAAATCCACATGTAAAAAATGCATCAAATACGCACCTGCGTTTTCTGTCAATAGATGCGGATTATGTACGGAAACTTCTGCAGACAAATCTGCAATGTGTGCACATACCCTAAGGCTATGTTTCCACGTTCAGGAAACGCTGCAGAGAGGACACAGCTTCGTCCAAAGCTTTGCCGGCTTTTGTACGCGCGGTGATTCCGCATGTGTTCATTGAACCGTGTGGAATCACCGCATCCTATACACAGGACGGTGTTATTTATCTTGCATAGACTGAGCGTCTCCGCAAGATAAACATGCTGCGGTCTAGGACGCTCCACATGTGCATATATGCAGGGCCGCCACCTGCATCTTTGTACGCATAGTGGATATGGGATTTCATTAAATCCCCTCCACTATGCTGTAACATCTGGACGCTGCGGATTGGACTCTGCGGCTGTTCTCAGCGTCCAACCCGCAGCGTTTCCTGAAGTGGAAACGTACCCTAAATATATCTCTGCCTCTGGACATTATATAGTATAGATTTGCCTGGACTGTACATTATTATAAATCTACTACCTGAGCATTATATATTATAGATCACCCTGGACATTATATATAATAGATTGTACATCACATATTACAGATAATTCTGGACATTTTATACTATAGGTCTCCTTGTACATTATATATTATAGATCTATAATAAATAATATACCAGGAGATCTGTAAGATAAATTGTCCAGATTTATATGTAAGTATCTGTTTAATCCCAGACATATGAATAAGGCCTTAGTCAGAGACTAGCAGTAATAGAATAATAACATCCATCCAGTAATCCTCCAATGGCTGCTGGACATGGTGTGGGGAGAGTTTCTAGTTCAGTTAGTACACAGACACCAGACTTCTTGCTGTTAACCAGTTAATGTTTTCTTGTCCACCACACTGCAGTGTCAAAAGAGGAAGACAGCTAGACAGGCAGCAACATCACATCAGAGAGCTCTTGACCTCGAAACAGAAAATCCTCAGATCCTGGTATTGTAACCCAATATTAAGAATAATATTTATTCACTGATATTGCACTATTAACTCCACAGCACTTTACAGATATCATCATCACTGTCCCCATTGGGGCTCACAATCTAAACATCCTATTTGTATGTCTTTTGAGTGTGGTAGGAAACCACTGTCTTTGAAAGAGCTACATGGGCATACACATAGATTCGGCCTCATTCATTCCCTATGGGACTTGCAAACATGTGCGGCACTTGCGGTGAGACAAAAAAAAACACTGCTAGTAGCCTTTTTTTCCCGTTGCTGCAAGTATCGGATTTGTGGGATCGCGTCAAAGCTGCAAGTGTCGCACATGTCTGCAAGTCGCATAGGGAATGAATGAGGCCGAATGCAGAGTTGCCATAAGTGATCTGTTACATGGCAGAAGTGGAAAAACTGCCGGATCTGCCGCGAATGGCAAAAATCGCTGACGTACAAGTAGCCTAAGTCATTGCTGACAGTGTCTGCATTAGTCATACTCCCCAAAGGGGGGGGGCAGAACGAAAAGTGCCTAGGCAGCAGAAACTCTAAATACGGCCCTGTTTAGCGGCCTGAACTCAGCGCATGTAAATACAACCAAAATGCTTTCTGTGTGATGTGCAATATGTTAGCATTTTGGGGCCCCATTTTAAACTTTGCCTAGGGCCCCACTTTACCTAAAACCGGCCCTGTATGCACGCAACAACAACACCACGGAGGGCTCTGCATCCCAGCCTGCACCCTGCCGATACCGCGCACGATACCTGCACCCCGCCGGGCCCCTGCGCACTGATACCTGCGGCCAATACAGCCCGGCTGATCTCTGACCGAAATCACTGCTCCACCTGTCCAGCAGCTGCAGGAGGTGAGAGACGCCACCGAGAGGATGTGGCGCCGTGGCGGGCTGTGTGTGCGGTGCAAGCTGTGAATGTAGCTGAGCTGGACGTGTGCGTGACATTGGGCTGCAATGTGTTGGTATAGTGATATGTCTCCGACCGTATGATGGCACCAGAGATCTTGTGTGTGTGTCTATGTCTATATAATATGTGTGTGTATGCTATACAATGTGTATCCACCTCTGCGTCTGCCTCCGTATTTGCCTTGCCTCTGTATCCATCTTGCCGTCAGTCTTCGTATCCGCCTCTGCGTTGCGCTCGTTCTGCCTCTATCTCCACCTGCCTCCGTATCCGCCTCTGCGCACATCTGTCTCCGTGCGCTTGTCTGCCCCTCTGTCTCCATATCCGCTTCTGCGTGGCCTCCGTCTGTCTTCGTATCCGCCTCTGCCTCTATCTCCACCTGCCTCCGTAATCCGCCTCTGCGCACATCTGTCTCCGTATCCACCTCTCTGCGTGTGCCTCAGTCTGTCTTCGTATTCGCCTTCTGTCTGTTGCGCTCGTCTGCCTCTATCTCCACCTCCCTCCGATCCGCCTCTGCGCACATCTGTCTCCGTATCCACCTCTCTGCGTGTGCCTCTGTCTGTCTTCGTATTCGCCTCTGCGTGTGCGCTCGTCTGCCTCTATCTCCACCTGCCTCCGTATCCGCCTCTGCGCACATCGTCTCCGTATCCACCTCTCTGCGTGTGCCTCTGTCTGTCTTCGTATTCGCCTCTGCGTGTGCGCTCGTCGCCTCTATCTCCACCTGCCTCCGTATCCGCCTCTGCGCACATCTGTCTCCGTATCCACCTCTCTGCGTGTGCCTCCGTCTGTCTTCGTATTCGCCTCTGCCTCTATCTCCACCTGCCTCCGTATCCGCCTCTGCGCACATCTGTCTCCGTATCCACCTCTCTGCGTGTGCCTTTCCCGGGTCTGGTCCCTTCGTCGTTCGATCCACTCTTGCGTGGCCTCGTCTCTCGTGCCTCTCCTATCTCCACCTGCCTCCGTATCCGCCTCTGCGCACATCTGTCTCCGTATCCACCTCTCTGCGTGTGCCTCCGTCTGTCTTCGTATTCGCCTCTGCGTGTGCGCTCGTCTGCCTCTATCTCCACCTGCCTCCGTATCCGCCTCTGCGCACATCTGTCTCCGTATCCACCTCTCTGCGTGTGCCTCCGTCTGTCTATCGTATTCAGCCTCTGCGTGGTGCGCCATCGTCTGCCTCTATCTCTCATCTTGCCTTCCGTATCCGCCTCTGCGCACATCTGTCTCCGTATCCACCTCTCTGCGTGTCCTCCGTCTGTCTTCGTATTCGCCTCTGCGTGTGCGCTCGTCTGCCTCTATCTCCATCTGCCTCCGTATCCGCCTCTGCGCACATCTGTCTCCGTATCCACCTCTCTGCGGTGCCTCCGTCTGTCTTCGTATTCGCCTCTGCGTGTGCGCTCGTCTGCCTCTATCTCCATCTGCCTCCGTATCCGCCTCTGCGCACATCTGTCTCCGTATCCACCTCTCTGCGTGTGCCTCCGTCTGTCTTCGTATTCGCCTCTGCGTGTGCGCTCGTCTGCCTCTATCTCCATCTGCTTCCCTCCCCTTTGATATTGCGGCCCGCGCTTCTATGCCCCCACATCTTGTCCTCCGTATCCTACCTCTCGTTCTCGGTGTGCCTCCGTCTGTCTTCGTATTCGCCTCTGCGTGTGCGCTCGTCTTCCTCTATCTCCATCTGCCTCCGTATCCGCCTCTGTGCACATTTGTCTCCGTATCCACCTCTCTGCGTATGCGCTCGTCTGCCTCCGTGAGACATCACCACCACTATGTCTTGCACTAAATAAACTACAGCCTCACTACACCACATAGATGCAGCAGAGCTGATTTTGCCCATGACGTCTCAGCTGCTTGGTGAAAGCCTCAGCTTCCTTTCTGTTGTGCAGCATAACATAACCCCATCTCTGCGGCGTCGTGTTCCACCTCTCCTCTCAGTTCTAATTACCATTAGAATGCAGACAGACTGTCGTATGAATCAGAATGTAGTGCACAGCCTGGCCAGCCGGTCAGTCAAGTGAGACAGCTGCATAAAATATATGCAGCTGTCACACTCGGGTCAGGAGAGCCGCTGGCCAGAATGTGCACTGTTCTGATCCCATTCCAATTTATTGTTTTTCAACTGTTTGACTGCGCCCCTGCTTGTATATGTTTGAGGAAAAGGTGTGTGTAAATGGGTGTGGCTTTAAAAATGGGTGTGGCTTTCCTACACGCAAACACAGAACCTGTTGTTAAAAATTTGAATCCCACCCTTGCCCCTAACCCTCCATACCGTCTCCTTGCACCCCCCCACTAACCCTCCATACCGTCTCCTCGCATTCCCCCATAACCCCCTATACCTTCTCCTCGCACTCCCCACTAACCCTCCATACCGTCTCCTCGTATTCCCCCATACCGTCTCCTTGCACTCCCCACTAACCCTCCATACCATCTCCTCGCATTCCCCCATAACCACCTATACCGTCTCCTCGCACTCCCCACTAACCCTCCATACTGTCTCCTCGCACTCCCCCATACCGTCTCCTCGCACTCCCCCATAACCCCCCATTCCGTCTCATCAAACTCCCCCATAACCCTCCATACCGTCTCCTCGCACTCCCCCATAACTCCCATACCGTCTCCTCGCACTCCCCCATACCGTCTCCTCGCACTCACCCATAACCCTCCATACCGTCTCCTCGCACTCCCCCATAACTCCCATACCGTCTCCTCGCACTCCCCCATAACCCTCCATACCGTCTCCTCGCACTCACCCATAACCCCCATAAACCGTCTCCTCCCCACTCCCCCATACCGTCTCCTCGCATTCCCCCATAACCCCCTATACCTTCTCCTCGCACTCCCCACTAACCCTCCATACCGTCTCCTCGCATTCCCCCATAACCCCATATACCTTCTCCTCACACTCCCCACTAACCCTCCATACCGTTCCTCTCGCATTCCCCCATACCGTCTCCTTGCACTCCCCACTAACCCTCCATACCATCTCCTCACATTCCCCATACCGTCTCCTTGCACTCCCCACTAACCCTCCATACCATCTCCTCGCGATCCCCCATAACCCCCTATACCGTCTCCTCGCACTCCCCACTAACCGTCCATACTGTCTCCTCGCACTCCCCCATAACCCCCCATACCGTCTCCTCGCACTCACCCATAACCCCCCATACCGTCTCCTCGCACTCACCCATAACCCTCCATACCGTCTCTTGGCACTCCCCCATAACGTCTCCTCGCACTCACCCATAACC